>JAVXUP010002877.1:0-100896 GCA_033070095.1 Escallonia herrerae
GACATTTTACCGTTGCAGTTTGTAAGGACACCGGGTTGGTTAATTGCAACTGTCAACTGTTTGAGCATAAAGGTATACTTTGTCGACACGCGTTGAGGGTTTTGAGCGCCAAGAATGCTAGTGAAATCCCTCCACAGTATATCTTGGAACGGTGGACGAAGGAAGCCAATAGAGTCCACGGTCACATTCCTTACGTGCCCAATGTTTCAGTTGATTTCGAGCAATCTGAGACGCTGCGATATAATCACCTTTGTAACATCATGCACGGTTTATCATTGGATGCAGCGTCAACATTTGATGGGTACAGGTATCAAGTTGAAGCAGCCGCACGGGATAAGGCTAACCTTGCACAGTTTAGGATGGCATTACCAGAAAGACAGACTAGACCGCTAGATTCAATCGAGCTTCACAGCCAGTCATTGACGGCACTAGCCTGCAAGGTGAGGAGGACGACATTTTTGATCCAATTATTTCTCAAACAAAAGGGCGAAAACGAGCAATACGCATGAAGAATCCGATTGAAGAAGCAACGGGTCAAAAAAAATTACGAAAGTGTGCGTTGTGTAATAAGATGACTGATCATGACAAGAGAAACCATTATAAAGTGTTAGGTATCGAACCTGGCAGTATGGTCGAGGAGGACGATGATGATGATGAGTGTTAGGGTTAATGTTTCAGTTGTATAAATTGAACTTTTATAATGTTTAAATTTGTGATTTGGTTTGTGGAATCATAACTTCCGAAAAATTGTGTCATTTGCTCATTGTGCACGTAGTTATTTGTATCAATTTCGGGAAAAGACGACATTATTTTTTGGGTTTTCCTACGAAGGCCCTGTTCGGGCACACTTTAGGGCCCAATTCATAACTTCCGAAAAATTACGTAATTTTTTTGTCACTTTTTTTTTGCTCATTGCACCTTAGGCACGCTAGTTAGCCCATTTGTATCAATTTCGGGAAAAAACGAGACACATTATTTTTTGGGTTTTCCTACGAAGGCCCTGTTCGGGCACACTTTAGGGCCCAATTCATAACTTCCAAAAAATTACGTAATTTTTTTTGTCACTTTTTTTTTGCTCATTGCACCTTGGGCACGCTAGTTAGCCCATTTGTATCAATTTCGAAAAAAAACGAGACACATTATTTTTTGGGTTTTCCTACGAAGGGCCTGTTCGGGCACACTTTAGGGCCCAATTCATAACTTCCGAAAAATTACGTAATTTTTTTTGTCACTTTTTTTTTGCTCATTGCACCTTGGGCACGCTAGTTAGCCCATTTGTATCAATTTCGAAAAAAAACGAGACACATTATTTTTTGGGTTTTCCTACGAAGGCCCTGTTCGGGCACACTTTAGGGCCCAATTCATAACTTCCGAAAAATTACGTCTTTTTTTTGTCACTTTTTTTTTGCTCATTGCACCTTGGGCACGCTAGTTAGCCCATTTGTCCAAAATGCACCAATAGTAATAGTAAGGCTAATTCAATTTTCAAAGCTTAATATCCAAAATTCAACAATAGTAATAATAATCCATACGAACGTCTATTACATATCAGGATAATGGTAAGGAAGGCGTCTAGCTACACCCTTTTTCAGCTCCCAGGCTATCCTATATCTAAACGTCAAGGCATCGTTTCGAGACCACGTATCATATTCGAGCACATCCGAGCGAGCTATGTAGTCCATGTACTTGAGGACGTAAATCCCGCAATCATGACTGTTATATTGCTTTGGTCGGTTTTGTATTGTCACGACCGTCCAAGGATCAATCATTGTTTTGCTCGTGATGGCTTCCCCCTTAAAATGTCAGCACGCTAGTGGAATGATAGTAGTCTGCATCCAACAATAAAAAAGGATATCAAGCCTATATAACAAGAAGAATAGACAATGAGCGAAGGTCAAGAAATATAAACTAACCACCGCATTGATGTACGTGGAGTACACCTGCGCCAGCTGCCGACCAGGTCCGTCTTCCCTTAGGCTATCGTATATGTGGACCACTTTATTCTCTGGAAAAAGAACTAATAGGAAGAAGTGGCTTGCATGAAGAGCAGGTAGCATGATTAGGTTCGCCTCAGCTGCGTGACATTGATAGTCCGCGTTCAAGTAGGAAAGCACGTTTGCAGATGGTCTCCATTCACCCTTGCTTGTCCCTCGCGTCCTCCTCCATTCTGTGAACTCCTTCATGCTATTCACCACGAAGGGGATAACAAAAGAGGCATACATGTTGAGCTTCAAAGTTTGGCAGGTGTTATAATTTAGCTCTCTAACACGGAGCAGATCTATATACGCGTCAATAAGAAAATTTGAAATATCTGTGTTTGACGCCAACAGTCTTAGATCAGAGTGAGCTAGGAATCCTGAAACTGGAAAGTCTGCTGTAGCGATTAGCTCATGCCCAAAGTAGTGCCGGTCGATCCAATCCCGTTTGGCCGGACTCAATGGCTTCGTCGGTTGTCCTTTATCTGACCGGATGCTTGGGCGCGATGCCTGGATTCCTACTTGGGTCACCTGACTCTGGCGCCGATAGTCATACGCGTCAGGAGGCAAGCGAGTAGATGGTTCCCACACCTGACTCTGGGGCTGATGGTCGTACGCGTCAGGATGGAAGCGACTAGACGGCTCCCACACCTGACTCTGGGGCTGATGGTCGTACGCGTCAGGAGGGAAGCGAGTAGACGGCTCCCACACCTGACTTTGGGACTGAGAGTCGTATGCGGAAGGAGGCAAGAGAGTAGACGGCTCCCACACCTGACTCTGGGGCTGATGGTCGTACGCGTCAGGAGGCAAGCGACTAGACGGCTCCCCTTGGTAACCCCGGTACGCAAGACTAAAGTTTTGAACTTCAGTCTTGTACCTCTCAATGGACCTCTTGAGATTGTCAGGAGCCTGCGCGACAAACCAGTCAAACCCCTCCAGCTGCTTGAACACCTCAGTGCCCTGGTCAACCTAAAAAACATGCATACAAAATATGGCTAATCATTTCAGGCATGGTAGATAAGGTGCGCAAATAAAAATTGAAACAACACTAGCATGACTTACAATGTTTAATGCCCAGAACTGGTCATAGATCTCACGTGGTGCATACGATGTCTTCCTCGCCTGGGAAGGGCGATTCACCCTCGTGCGCGTCACCTTGAGAAACCATTGCAGGTACTCCTCAATGCTGATGCTGTCGGCCTTCAGCGATACAAGGCTATCATATGTTTCTTGCCAAGTATTCCACTGTTGCACCTCGTCGCTCAACAAATTCAAGGCATCAGGCACCTCGAAGTTCGGCCCTCGACCACTCCTGTACGACCGCATGTCTACAGCGGGTTTTGGTATCCCTTGTAGACAGCCAGCTTGCCTCATAGCTCGATCGGGCATCTGAAACTCACATACTTCGAAGTGAATAAGCGGCACCCGAACCAAACCTGCCAGCACGTACGACACCGGAAGTTGCCAACACCACTCATCCAACCGATGCATCACCTTGCTATATGGCTGCCATGTCACCTGGGATGCATTGAGTATCTCTAGTTCCTCCCGATAGAACTTTAGATGGTGGTGCGGGTCTACCCGTCTCCTCCGGTTGGTCGTAGGCCCCCAGGCCCACACCCTAGGCCACGTCTCATCAGAATATTCCCGCGGTTGTGGACGACCCGTGGGTAGCCTCTCGTAAGACCAAACCTGTGAATGCAAACATTATCTGGAATTAGCACATTGATGCATGAATATATTGACACGTCAACCAAGACAATAAATGCTCAAACCTGTAATAGAGTGAGGCAGGCGGCAATGGACTTTGCACTCTTTCTCGATGCTTTGTGCAGTGCTCGATATAGGTGCGCAAGGACAGCTGAACCCCACGAATACGAGTATACCTCCTCAAGATCCTCCAAGAACACCATATACTTCGGATGCACCGTGTTTTTCGAATGCGTCGGAAGTAATATGGCTCCAATAATATACAGAAGGAATGCTTTCGTATACGTCACGAAATCGTGAGGAGTGTATTCATCCGGTAGCACGCCATACTGCTCTCTTAGCCATTTAAGTTTGATGCCGTTCATTGTAAGAGCTTCCCTCGGAATTCCCGGGAAATACTGTCTAGCCATCTTCGCTATGGATGCAGACGTTTTGCTCGAAATAATGGGTTTGCCGTGACATGGGATTCCAAGTATAAATTTGACGTCCTCTAATGTAATAGTCATTTCACCAAACCGGAAGTGAAATGAGTTCGTCTCACTCCTCCATCTTTCAACTAGAGCGGATATAAGGCAATCGTCGTGTCGAGACCAAATCCCGGGATCGGTGAACATAGATAGATTTTGACGGTGTAATAGTTGTATTTATTCCTCGTTTAGTACCCACTCATCGTGGTGACTTGTGCTTTGAATTGTTTCCAAAACACCCCTATCGACACCGTCAAATACGTCCCTCGCGACGTGGTCATCGTCATCGTATATGATTGATGTATCATGAGGTCCGACGTTGAAATCCATATATCTAAGAACAAAATATAATCGTAAACCAACTTAGTATCCATAATATTTACATTCCAAAACTATAAATGGATCTTTAACCTAGCTTACCAACGCATTACCAAAATTCCCACTGGCATCAGAACAATCTCAAACGTGCATTGAAATGCTATTTTAAGCTTCCCGAATTTATTCTTGATCTAAAAAGTATTCTATGGACTTTTCGCCCAAAAATCCCGAACCGGTGTCCTGATTGAGCGCTTAAAAGCCCGTTCGGCCAAAAAAATAGCCAACAACTTCGGAATGACCCAAATTCCTGGGGGATGGAACTTCCCAACATCCTAGGGTTCTCATAAAAGTTTCGCGCTAAATCGCGCCGGCTTGATATTTTAAATTACAGTGTAAAGTTTCAAGGTTCTGCGTATCAGTTAACCCCTTTCCAGTATTTGAAAAACTCTGAAATTTTTCCCTGATATAGATCTTTTAAAAATAATTAGGGTCTCTTTTTCGCACTTTGGCAAAATCTAGCTCTAGCTATTTTTTATAAATTCATGAAAAATCCTAATTTAGACGCCCTAAAAATCGCTAGGGAAAATATTTTTCATCAAATACCGCTGCTGGCTGTGCAGCAGGATTTCCTACAATTGACGAGCCATTCCTAACATAAATACAATTAACATTTGGTACAGACAACAGTTATAGCATAAAGTTAACGTTATACAAATATATACATCAACAGTCAACGCTATCCATTCCTACACATCAGTAGTCAACTTTATACATTTTTACACATTACCCCTCCCTCCGTTTCCTTCTCGCTCTAATCTGGAGAAAATCTATTCCGTTCTTGAGCGAGTGCCATGTACCAATACTCCTCATCGAGGAGCATTTTGCGCCGATCCCTCGGCATCGGCCTCGCTGGATGAGTTTCTCGTAACCCATCCTGCATCATCCGAACCACCCTTCTCCCCGCATCAAAGGTATACTCTTCCCTTTTATTCGCTCGTGCCAACTCCTCACGACGACGTCGCTCTAACTTTTCTACCTCCTGCCCCTCCATGGCTCGCATCTCCTTCGCCTGATACACCAGGTGATCCCTTTCGCTCAGTACCTCAATATACCTTCGTTTCCAAAAGTTCTCCACATGATGTGTCCGGTATACGGTGTTACCAACCTTCACAAATCCCACCGGCACCTCAGGTTCAGTCTCTTCCTATTCATCCTCCCCATCCTCTGGTCCGGACAAATCTATTTCCTCGGGCTCCTCGTCATTTGGCCAGGGGTCCTCCTCGGGATCTTCCTCCTCTTCGTCCCCAGCCATGACGTGCTCATCAATCCATCCAGCTCCAGCCATAATCTCCTGCAAGGCATATGAACTCACATCAGACTTACAACACGGTATAAGTAACTTCAACACCTTTCTGCCCCCGTACACACTTAATATTTATGTCTAGTTCTACGGACTTTTCGCCCAAAAATCCTGAACCGGTGTCCAGATCGAGCGCTTAAAAGCCCGTTCGGCCAAAAAATAGCTAACGACTTCGGAATGGCCCGAAATCCTGGGGGATGGCTTCAAAACAACCTTTCAGGTGTTTGACTTACACTTCTGGACTAAAAAGTCCTTTGAAAAACTTAACACCGTAAAATTACCAAAATACCCCTCTCGGGGTGGCAAATTACCAAAATGCCCCTGGCATCAGAATGATCTCAAAAGTGCATTGAAATGCTATTTTTGGCTTTCCGAATTCATTCTTGATCTAAAAAGTATTCTACGGACTTTTCGCCCAAAAATCCCGAACCGGTGTCCGGATCGAACGCTTAAAAGCCCGTTCGGCCAAAAAAATAGCTAACGACTTCGGAATGGTCCGAAATCCTGGGGGATGGAACTTCCCAACATCCTAGGGTTCTCATAAAAGTTTCGAGCTAAATCGCGCTGGCTTGATATTTTAAATTACAGTGCAAAGTTTTGAGGTTCCGCATATCAGTTAACCCCTTTCCAGTATTTGAAAAACTCTGAAATTTTTCCTTAATATAGATCTTTTAAAAATAACTAGGGTCTCTTTTTTGCACTTGGGCAAAATCTAGCTCTAGCTATTTTTTATAAATTTGTGAAAAATCCTCATTTAGACGCCCTAAAAAATCGCTATTTTGGAATCTATAAATGTAATACCGCTCATCCGATCTCGGATTGATCTGATTTTTGTTTCCTTCAATTTGTATTTTTCGTTATCTTTGATTTGAGTCTACAATGACTATTTTTGAACTTTGAAATTAATATTGAATTGAATTATAGGAAAACCCAAAAAATACTTACTTGTTTTGACTTGATATATTTAAAAAAAAATCTACCAATCTTCTAGCGGTTATCCACCGAGCGTAAAGACGATGGAGAGTGGAAGAAAAATGGAAGAAAGGGTCAGCGGAAGAAAAGTGGAAGAAAGGGTTCGGGGGAGGAGAGTTTATAAAGTGGAAAAAAAAAATCCGTGAGTGACCACGTGGCATCACGGAGGGGGAAGGGGGGGCATCGCGGGGGGGGGGGGGGACACCACGTGGGGTGGGGGTGGGGGACCGCAACAAACAAGGGAGGGGGAAGGGGGGCCATGGGGGGCATCACGGGGGGGGGGGGACACCACGTGGGGTAGGGGTGGGGGACTGCAACAATTTGTTGCGGTTGGCATGCCAACCGCAACAAAGTGTTGCGGTTGGGCATGGTGGGGGGGACGGGGCCACGTGGTGGGGGGAGAGGATGCCACTTGGCTGGGAGAGAGGGGACGAGACACGTGGCGGGGGAAGGGGACGGGGGACCGGGGGAAGGGGCCAACTGCAACACTTTGTTGCGGTTGGGGGCATGGGGGAGGGGAGGACGGGGGGCCATGGGGGGAAAGGGAGGCCACGTGGCGGCCTAGGGGAGGACGGGGGGCCATGGGGGGAAGGGAGGCCACGTGGCGGCCGAGGGGAGGACGGGGGAAGTGGGGCCATGGGGGAAGGGGGAGGCCACGTGGCTGCCGAGGGGGACACCACGTGGGTGAAGGGGGCCAACCGCAACTCTTTGTTGCGGTTGGGCAGGGGGGTGGGGGGACGGGGGGAAAGGGGAGGGGGGCCATGGGGGAAGCGGGAAGGGGGAGGGGGTCCATGTGGGGCGCAACCGCAACTCTTTGTTGCGGTTGGGCAGGGGGGTGGGGGGTGGGGGAGAGACGGGGGGAGGGGGAAAGAGGTCCATGTGGGGCGCAACCGCAACACTTTATTGTGGTTGTGTACTTACAATCAAAAATACCAACCGCTACAAAGAGTAGCGGTTTGAAAAATACCAACCGCTACAAAGAGTAGCGGTTTGGTGGTAAGCAAAAATTCCAACCGCTACTCTTTGTAGCGGTTTTGGTGGAGAAATTTTATTTCTCCACTAGTGGGTGTGGATCGGCTCCCTAT
Organism: Escallonia herrerae; assembly: GCA_033070095.1. NCBI lineage: Eukaryota > Viridiplantae > Streptophyta > Magnoliopsida > Escalloniales > Escalloniaceae > Escallonia > Escallonia herrerae. The sequence goes on from JAVXUP010002877.1 coordinate 7,889, forward strand.
ATATATATATATATACATATATATTTTACACTCCCATTTTTTCAATCATTATTTTATACTGTTACTCTTTTCTTGATGATCTTGAGTAATAGAATCTCTCTACATACGAGTTATTTTTGTTACTATTGTCACTGCAATTGCAATTAGTTAGGAGAGATTATTTTTATTATTTCATATACTATATATCATCTTCATTTGTCACTAAAAACTAACAATTATTGCTCAAGTTCATTTTTAACGATAAAAATTGGTAAAAGAATTCCTTTAAAAAGGTAAAAAATAATTTTTTTAATTATCTTATTGTCATTAGCAATTTTGTATTTGTTGTTAGGCATACAAATACGAAATCTCTAAACAAGTATTTTTATAATTGTTGTTCCCGTATGCAATGTACGGAATTAAACTAGTAAAGGATTGTAATGAAATAAAGTCAAATACTTTTAATTATATAAAGCTCTTTAACTCAAAAGGGTATTTTAGAGATACACGCTTAAAATTATGCTGAAAGTAGAAAACACCCTTAATTTTAAACAAACTCTAACCTATACTATGCTAAAAGTAAAAAATGCCCTTAATTTAAAGCAAACTCTAACCTATATAAAAGGACATTTTAAGTAATAAAAGTATTAAAATCGTATTTTCAAGAAAAAAATGTTTAGCCATTTAAACCTTATCGGCACCCGATTTTGATTAAACTCATATGCTTTCGTCATTAAAAGATGCAATAGTTTTAACTCTTTAGCGACAAAATGTTCAAATTAGTCACAAATGCTGTAATTTAGCCTCATTCTCTCAAAAGTCAATATAATCATTAGTTTTGGTAAAATTTTGATTTAAAAAGGGTCTCTTTAAGAAACAATATTTAGCCATTTTACGCCTTAAGATCATTTTTATATATTAGGTCTAGATACGCACCCTTTTTAATTAGGCTCATACTTTTTTGTCACTAAAAGATATGTTATTGAATTTTTAACCTCTCTAGTGATGAAATGTTTGGTTTAGCCAGAAATTTTGTAATTTGGTCTCACCTTTTAATAGTTAAATGCAACCTTAAATTTTATAAAACTTTTAAATTAAAAAAATGAATAATTAAGGGGAAAAAAAATTAGCCATTAAGTTCCTTGTGGTCATCTTCATACGACTCCCGATAATTTTGGATAAATTCATATTCTTTTGGTACTAAAAAATGTGTTAGTGAACTTTTAACCTCTTTAGTGACAAAATATTTAAATTTAGCCAAAAATATTGTAATTTACCCTCACTCTCTTAAATTTTGAAAAAACCTTTAATATTTAGGAACATTTTAAATTAAAAAGGGAGCTTTTAAGAAACAGATGTCGTTTGCGCGTATATAAACTTGAGAGTATTTAAGTTAAAAAAGTCATTAATCATTCGAGCTCAATTAAATTGGAGTCTTTAACAATTGGGCTTTCGCTATCACCCATGAGAGCGGAATATACAAGGACAATAACTACATAAAGAACCTGTTATCATGCAAATATATAGTATTTTGGATTGCAAATACAAAGACAATAATCACGTAAAGGACATGTTATCGTGCAAAAAGGTTATTCCAACTACTCTGATACAAACTTAAATTATTTATTTGCAATGAACCCAAATTATAATTATGAGGAAAATTGTTTGATCTTGCAATTCTTAAAAGTCATGATTATATATGTATTTAAAGAAACCTAGAAAATTTTAGTTTTATGATAACTTCCTTACACCAAAATGTCTGTATTCAAAACTTAAAAAAATAAATCTCAATTTCTCGATTGCTTCAATATAATAATATGTTTGTCCTAAAATCTATATACATGCGCGATAAAGCTCATTACTCCAATGTGTTCCATGCAAGTTATTTTCTTTAATCAAATTTGATAGAACTATTTTGACTAATGATGTTTAGAGAGTATGCAGAAGTAGTTCATGCGTGATTTTAATGGTGTCGAGCATTTTAAGTTATCCTTAAACACATTTAAGTTGGTTAGATTGCCACATATAGTATAGATGAGTGGGTGGAGGCAGTGAGCCCTAAATGGCTATCAATCTCGCCACGAATCTCTCTGGAGTCTACTGTCCCGCAATTTTTGATACGAGCAAGGGGCTCACTAGCTAAGTGCCGCACGGTTCGACGTAGCGAGAAAGTTCGGTCCGTGACACTACGCTGGCTTTCGCGCTCTCGTTGTCATAAGCCCTTAATTACTTGAATATACACGGTAATTAGTATCTATTTTTATGGTGGCATTGGAAAACGTAATTACCTCCCAAATCCTCCACAATCGTAAGCCCTCAACAACATCTAAGTAAGCCCCATTCCTCATCTACATGCGCGCACGCAAATAAAGAATTGCGCGGATAATTAAAACGAGAGAGACTTTTAGTGGGAGGAGAGTTACACAACTTGTAACTCTGCTTCACAACTTTTAACTTACTAGATGCGAAACAGAGTTTTTCAGACGGCCCTTCCAAGTTAGGTCCCCCTCCCCCCTGTTGGATTAATGGTGTGTGGGGCTGGCTTGGTGGTCTCGTAGGGGTGCTGAGGGCTGTGGATTGGCAATGTGGCGCTCGATAATGAGGGTGCAGTGGCTTTGTTGTGTTCAAATAACTCACGGGTGGGAGATGGCTCCGCCAGTAGTTGTCCGGTGGTCGGCGGCGGGGATGACGGCTAGTGGATCTATCGTCTGTGGTGGTGGCGTGCTCGGTGGTGCATTGGGGTGGTGGCGTCGGGACATGTGGCCGTGTGGGCGGGTGTCGGGACACGGGGGCTTGGCGTCGCTTATGTTGGCTGGCGGTGGCCGGTGGTGTTGCTGCGTTTGTTGCCCACCTATTCTCATTGCCGCCGAACTCTTCAACCCACTTAAATCTACCATTCTCCAACTCAAGCGCCCCTAAATCGTAGCTACCAACATCATCAAAATCCTACCTCGACAAGGGCCTTGTCAAAGAAGCACGCACAATGTTCGACGAAATGCCTGACAGGGACGTCGTTGCCTGGACGACCATGATTGCCGGTTACACATCCTGTAAGCTTCACACCAGTGCATGGACACTGTTCCTGAAATTCTAAGAGAAGGTACCGATGACCAGAATGCTTGTACCTTCTCTAGCGCTTTGAAAGCTTGTAAAGACATGAAATGGCTCCCTTGTGGCGCTTTAGTACATGGGCTGGCTGTTGAGCATGGAGTGAATGGTAGCATGTGCGTTGACAATGCTCTCCTGGACGTGCTAACCTTCCTGAACCCCGCAATGTCGGAGCAGGAGCATCCATGAATGGATAGCCCTCTATGCATGTTACTAAAACATAAGCGCACATCATGTGCGCTTATGTTGTTAGTTGTGTATTTGATAATTTAGATTATTAATTGATGCTTTATGGATGTTGATCGTGCATTGAGCAATTAATTTGAGATTGTTGATGGAGGATGAGACCCAATTGGATTGAGATGTCAGATATGTGATTTAGTTGAATGGTGGGTTGAAATTAAGTTAATTAGGTTAACGCGATAATAAAACATGACTGGAAAAGTGCACTTTGTTTTTGTGTACTATTTTACTTATAAAAATATTTATCTCCTTCGATATATTTTTAGCCCCCCCGGGATGAAATCCTGGTTCCGCCACTGCGCACGTGCATACAAACATAGTGGTGCAATATTTTGCTGTAATTTATTTTCGCCAAAGTCATTTTCACTGAGGAGATATGCACCGTGCTGCTACTTGCTACGATGGCAACAATTTACTCTAATTTGCAGCTGATAAAACACCCACCACCCCTACCACATCTCTGCTCACACTAACAGTTTACTCTAATTTGCAGCTGATATTGTATAAGAAGACAAAATACCCTATTTTTTAAATAAGTCTCTAGTCCAAAAAGGATATTTTTTGCCAAAAAAAAAAAAAGAGTTACAAGTCGAAAACACCCCTAGTCAATTTCATTGGAAACACTATACGTTTAGAGTAAAATTTGTCTATCCTATTTAGGGATACTAGTCGAAAACACCCCTAGTCGATTTTATTGACCGAACAATATGCAAATACAAAAAGTAAATGCCATTATTATTTCTTTTAACAACATTATAAACTTTATCTTTATCTTTTTTGTGCAGGTGAAGGCACCCCAAACATCATCACCACCTTATACGAGATTTTTGACTCCTCCATTGCTCACAGTTATTAAGCTCGAAATTGCGTCAAGCAGCCTCATAGTCTCTGGCGGCAGTGAGCATCCTTGCATTTCTTTGAGCTTCTTGATCTGGCCGCAAACTTTCTATATGGGCCATTCCTGATGACTGTATTAAGTTAGATAATGTTGTAGTTCTTTAAATGTCATACAATGCTAAAGCATAGTGGAAAAATGTATGTTCATACTGCAATTGTTTTTTCTAGTTCAACGCAAAGTATAAGACAATTTTCTGATATAGTATAAAAGTACAAGAGAACGAGGTTAAAACTAACTAGTTGTGACCTGATGCCATCCCTGTAATAGGATAAGAAGAAAGTCTATCCATTAAACAACTCCCAATATTCAATATTCTACTGTTTACCACTGCTATTAAATGGCTCCAAGTTTTCTTTTTCTTTTTTATATTTTGGGATGAAAGCCAAAGTATTAGGAAGAAGAAGAATGTAAGCTAATCATGCTACGTAAGCCAAGAAGATGCAAGGTTTGTAGAAAGAGAAGTGAACCCATTGAGCTTTTGAAGTTGATTTGGCATCTGACAGTGTTGCTGCAAATCAAAACAGCCCATTGCCCTTTGGTTTAAGCCTTAGCGTTTATGGTTGCAGACCTCGAAGGGCACACGCCTCTCTTGAGCCGTGGAGCTTTAGAGAAAGTAACTTCCGTAGGCAATCCTGAATTTGACCTTGTTCCTAGGACTCTTTTCACGAAAGTCATGTACTCAATCATATTGCTATTAGTACTTGTTTGTTCCAAGTTGTTAGGTTACATACAGTATCTGAAGCCTACAGGCCACATTGACCAGATTATAATAGGGGTTAAATGAGGTTTCCCTAGAGCAGATTGTAGAGACCATATTCTCTGGTGCTGATCGAACATCTACCTAGAAGTCCATACTATAAGCCAGCTAGAAGAGGCTGCTAGACATTCGGTAACATTCTGTCGAACTCAAGAAATTCTCAGAACAAATAAGAACAGACAGAAGAAGGTGATTATAGTTCAAATTTTAAAGCATTGCATGGGTATTAGCACTAATAGTTTATGTTCATCGACATGCCTCCTTGTTCTGATCTCATGTTTCTTGTTCAACTGGCTCTCCAAATATCGCGATTTCGATTATATCTAAGTAGATCAAGAAGGTTTCTGGGTCTCCTAAGTCCTATCCTTGCAGTAATTACTGTTCACAAAGTAATTCTCCTTAAGTTTCCTCTTGCTTGCAATCAGAAGAACAGAAAAAAAAAATCCTATTTCTATCTTATAGAATGAAAGTAAAAACTGAGGGCAATAGTCAGTTGCCATAGGAACAAGAATAAATATATCCCATAGCAATCTTGTCTCCTATTAAGCATTCGAATATGAGGATGTTTGATTACAATAACAGGATAGCTTATTCGGAATAAAAAAACCGATAGTGAAAACAGGTTTGATTTCTAGAGGTTCACACGGTGATGGTATCAGATGTTGATTGATTCTTTAATAAATGTTATGAAATATTAGGATAACACAATCAATTGAATTACAGAAAGTATTATATGCGAAATTTTGTGTGGAACTTAAGGACTGCAAACCAAGTCAAATTCAACAGAAAACTTGTAAGTTGTAACCAGTGAACGTGACATCTGCTCAATATAAGCCTCAAGCCTTTTACGTAACAACTTCTCTTGTTGATCCTGTTTCTTTTCAGAAATGTCATTTCAAATGTGCTGGTTTACCATGCTAGCTCAGATTGAAGATCCTTTTGCCCACTGGGATCAGTATCCTTATTCACGCCTTCTTTGTAGAGTTAGTTCAATCGGCAGACTGGGAATACGAAGCCTGTAGACCTAGAAACTGCACTAGTGGTCCAAACATAGGCTACCCTTTCTATATTGAGGATGATAAGAACGATACAAGCGTCTGTGGCTATCCAAGCTTTAATGTTGCCTGTGAAAATGATAAGCCTCTTTATGCAACTTCTTGCCGTAATTACATCGTTGAAGATATCTTCTACGAAGAGCATTCAATTCGGTTAGTCAATGCTGAGGTGACATATAATTCTCCGTGCGTTTCTCCAGATAGGATTTTTGCTTTCGATCGCTCTTCCTTCGTGCTTGCCCCTAATTTTGTTCATCTATACCTCTTTTATCACTGCAACGATTCGTTTCCGAGAACTACCCCCACAATCTAATTGCTTACGCTTCCAATGCCACTCCCCGCTCCTATGCTGTTTTGAATGCTGGGAAGGATAAGATGAACTTTTCTGCAATGCCTTGTGAGTCATATGTTGCCGCACCTGTTGAATTGGAGGGAGGGCGGGATAACCAAACAGAGAGAATAGATTACACAAAGTTGTTGAAGAACGGATTTACACTAGAACGGAGTGCTGCAATCAGTTGCACGGAGTGTGAAAAAACTGGCGGTTATTGTGGGTACAATCATACTGAAGAAGTATATTTTTGCTGCGATGGAGATTACTCAAAGCGTTGCTCCAATGGTAGGCTACCAAATTCTTCATGAATTCTATTTTTTTTGGTGCAGAATTTAATATTTTTTTATTTAATCTGCTGGATTGTGCTCTATTCTTCCGAGGAATCAATTTCTCTGCAAACGCTTAGATATGTATCTACCCGTCTAACAACCCTAGTCGCGAAAATTTGGCACCGATATTTTATAGCCTGGAAACTTTTACTTGTTCCATTATTACCAAATCACAAGCACGAGCAGATGACACACACGAAAAAGGAAAGTTTAAAGAACTGAGCTTATAGACTACTCGCAGAATATATATGCAATGGCAGATGCATATATGGGCAAAGAGATGACTATGACTACTGATCGTCAAACATTTTCTAGTAATGCTTTCCTTTGTTCTTCTTCGTAGCTTTGTTGCAAGAAACTTGAATTGGTAGTCAGGTTGGATTGGCAATACTAAAGTTCGGGTTTATCATGAAACAACGATTTTTGAGCTGTTTGGGATAAAAGTTTTTAAGCCGCTGAAAGGAGAAGATCCTCCTGGAATATTACATTAGCCTAGAACTTACCATGACCACATAGCAAAAACCAAGAATTTACTTTGTCTAATATCACTTTCGCTTCATTTCGTCAGACCCACAAGATAACGAGGAAGCTCAGTAGGAAACTTCATTTACGCACTGGTTTACGGGTTGGTGCTCGCCAATGAATTAATGCTAAGGTTTCTATTAGGTCCGCACTTGGTTTTGTTTGTCTATTCTCCAAGTCTTCCCTAACAAAAATTTCAAGTCAACTGGCGTGTATGAGGACATATTTGCTTCCATTTTGTGATGGAGCGATAACATTGATATCTGCTTCCATTTTGTTACTGTAAATTGGAAGTTTTGGGATGGCTGTGCTAGCTCATCCTGGCTATGTACGTTGAATTGCTTTCGCAACAAGTCAACAAGTATTCAACGGTCAAACTTCAACGCTATAAATTCGGTCAACCTGAAGCGTACTCCCCAAATCATGTGCCGTACCTTTGACACAAATATATTCAGATTGTTGGACTGGGCAGCATGCCTTTCCCCCGAGGAGGTCGGCCCGGCAGGATGCCCATATATAAACAAAGTTCACTTCAGCCCTTACCAAGAATCAATGGTTAGAAAACCTTGAATTGTGTTGCAAATTGTGGGGCAGTAAGATTGGTCAACTTATATGACTTTCTGAAAGTAGGTCTGATAATAATAATAATGATAATAATAATCTATATAATATATAATAAGCGAAACAAAAATCGCAACGATAACTTCAGACACGTAAGCGCATTTTTCAATACAAGTGCATTTTTAAACCGACACATCATCAACACATCATCAAATTTTTTAAGCACAAATCACGAAACGACACATCATCCCTCATGTTAAGTGGTAATGTTCAAATGGGAATACTATTCTCAATAGTATTCCCACACGTTAAGTCCTCTGTTTTTCAGTTTCCATCTCCCTCCCTTTCCTCTGTTTTTCTGTTTTCCTTTGTTTTCCTGTCTCTATCTGCCTCCCTTTCTTCTGCTCAAGAACCATTCCGCAAATACTCCCTTTCTTCTGCTCCAAACCCACTCCCTGTTTTTCTGTCTCTAATACTCTGTTTTTCTTTTCTCCCTATTCCTAATACTTTGTGCTTTTAGCTTCTGATTAGATTTCAAAGACACAAAACACAACTACTCAACTATAAGAAAACGCGTTGTGCTTTCCTTCCTTCCACTCTCTAACACTCTGTTTTGCTCCCTCTATGTCACCCCTCTGTTTTTTTCCAGAATGACTATCGTTCCTCAATGTCGTTGAATCATCGAGACAGTGGCTATCAGGTGCACTTTGTGTTCAGGTTCTTTTTGTAGCTTAATTTTTTGCTTGGATTAATTATCATACTACAAAATTGATGTAGCTTCAGTTTTTGCTTGGTTTAATTATCATAAATTGTTTTGTTTTGTGGTAAGATATTCATGAACATTAAATGTTTGTTCTTATGTGCCTATGACTACAAAATTGATGTCGCCTGAAATTGTGATCGATTTTGAAGCTATTTACAAACCCCAAGCGCTATTCCATTAGTTGAGTTTGTTTCCCAATTCCAATTTTCAACAAAAGTAGATAATTTAGTCACAGAGTTGGCGGCTGTATCCCTAAGTGACCTCACCCTCCTAAGAGCTACCAGCGTTTTAGAGAGGGGAATATCAACCGAATGTCGCCCCTCATCCATCATTTTGCATGTAGATCACTGATACACTAATCCAGTTAGAACCCATATGTGCTGTCAACCTAAAGATGCATACAGTGAACAAGATCACCAAAAGCAACAATGAAAAAGCCAAACCAATGTTGAGAGACTCTCTCATCAGAATCCCCAAAACCAAGATTAGTTTTGGTAGTTATCCGTAAACGTTGAAAAACTATCCAGGACATTGTCCTTCTAAATTTTAATATCATTCCCCCACCTCAACAGCCATAGAAGTTCAATACATTATCACCTTAGAACATTTGAATATAAACAAAGAAAAATAAATGGCACAGTTTTTTCTTTATCGTTTTTGAAGTGAATATGATAATTGTCATATTTCCTCTTCCGTATTAATCTAGATGATTATTCCAATGATACTTTTATTAAGTCATGTTAGCAAAACTCTAATAAATTAAATTTTGAAGATGCATTTTTTGGTTTTTTGTGTGTTTTTTATGTGGTAAGATATTATTGCAGAAAAAGACATGGATATTTGTAGAAATCAGAATGCTCAAAAGAGGGGAAGAGAAGAACCAAAGTTTGTTAAAGACCATGTTGGAAATTCAGCAAAAAAACGGCGTGTCCAGCGGGATGGAAAGAGGGCATTAGAGCATATAGTTAGTCCTACTAACAACCACCCAAAAAGGCTGCATGTAAACGATGTTCGTCGGTTAGTTCGAGCAAAGCCTCTTTGCATAAACGAAGCTTCTTGTGTAAACGATCAAATAGTAGTTGGCGTTGCTCGAGGTAGTAACTATTGGTTTTATAATGCTTTGCTAGAGTTACAATCTTAATGGTTGAGTTTTGCATCTAGACAACACCCACTGTCCATAGTTCTAAATAATATCTACTTTTTCTTCATGATTAGCAGTTGTCATAGTTTTTGAACTGCTACGGCTGATATACAATTTTTTTTCCTTAATGTAGCAAAAGTAATGCAACGACATCACCCAGCATTGAATCCAATGCCCCCTTCATTGGTTGCCAAAGAACAGTGTAGGAAAGCTCGTGCTCATAGGCTTGATATTATTAGGTGCATCAACAAAAAGGTATTATTACCTTTTACCAGTTAATGTAGTAATTTATAATTCATGTTAAAGCTTGATTCGATCCGGAAAAAGCGTTCAATTATGGTAAGATATACAATGTATTAAAATTATGATTTTTGAGGTATTAAACAAAACAAGTAGCACGATTGCTTTTTCTTCTTGATTAGGAGTCGTGCAGGGGTACTTTTTGCTGCAAATTGTACATTCTGAGTTATTACCTGGTGCTGGATTATCTCTCAATCAATAGACAATATACAATCCAATATTTGACTCAAGCTTCAGTTTGTCTAAAAACCATTACAATGAATTACTGGGACTTAGTTAGTTCTGTCCTCTTTGCTAAATTGGCAAGACTTGGCTAAGTTCGAACATCATCTACTGTAGATGGCAAGAACGCTGTTTGGTGTTTCCATACTCCATTCCCGACTTTTGCTCCTAGACAACACCCATTGTCCATAGTTGTAAATAACGTCTACTTCTTCTTAATTAGGATTTGTCAAGCATGTTGAACTACTGCAGCTGACATACATGTAGAAACAATAATGCAACGACATCAACCAACATTGAATCCAACAGGTCTTTCATTGACTGCTAGAGAACAGTGTAGGGGACATCAACCAACATTGAATCCAACAGCTCTTTCATTGACTGCTAGAGAACAGTGTAGGGAAGCTTGTGTTAATAGACTTGATATTCTTAGGGACAACCGGAAGAAAGGTATTATTACCTTTTAGAGTTAATGTAGAAATTTGTATATCATGTTAAAGCTTGATTCAAGCTGGTAAAAGCTTTCGATGTTGATAAGATATGCATTGAATTTAAACAATGATTCTTCAGGATTTAAACAAAACAAAGTAGTAGGTCAATTGACAATAGGAAAAGGTACATAGCTTTTGGAAGTATTTCTCAAGCAAAAACACCATGGAATTTGGTTGTTGTTTTCAAAATTTTGATTGCTTTGATGATGCTAACATCTACTCAATAAGCTTCATGCAATGCTCACAATGACATTGTAATGGTTTTTTAGGTGGAAAAGCAGCACCAAGGAAACAAAAGCAGGTGAAAAACGGTGAGTAATTCTTCATGTTAAAGCTTGATTTAAACTGGAAAAGCTTTGATGATGGTAAGATATGGAGTTCATTCAAAATGTGATTTTTGCAAGTATTTGTCAAGCAAAAACACCATGGAATTTGGTTCTTGTATTAAAAGCTTTGATTGCTTTGATGATGCTAACGTCTACTCAATAAGCTTCATGCAATGATAAAAATGACATTGTAATGGTTTTGTAGGTGGAAAACCAGCACCAAGGAAACAAAAGCAGATGAAAAATGGTGAGTAATTCTTTATGCTAAAGCTTAATTTAAACTGGAAAAGCTTTTGATGATGGTAAGATATGCACTTCATTCAAAATGTGATTTTTGCAACTATTTCTCAAGCAAAAACACCGTGGAATTTGGTTATTGTATTTAAAACTTTGATTGGTTTGATGATGCTAATGTCTACTCAATAAGCTTCATGCAATGCTAACAATGACATTGTAATGGTTTTTTAGGTGGAAAACTAGCACCAAGGAAACAAAAGCAGGTGAAAAACGGTAAGTACTTAGCTTTTCCAAGTACTTTTGAAGCAAAAAAAGATATTAAATATTTGCCACTTTTATAATATAGTTTGCTCTTTACAGATTACATAAATGAACCATTGAATCTTGAAGGCCCCAATAAAACTTGCCAATATTGCCATGCTGTTGTATGGTACCAAGAGCGGTCCGTGAAATCTAAGAAAACTAAAGAACCACAATTCTCTATTTGCTGTGGGGAGGGTAAAGTTAAGTTGCCACTTTTGAGAGAAGCTCCAGATGAACTGAAAGAACTTTTAGAGTATCAGCATGGAGAGGATTCAGCTAGATTTAGAGAGTCCATTAGAGCATATAATTCAATGTTTGCATTCACCTCAATTGGAGGGAAAATTGACAGCTTCATTAATGATGGAAAGTGGCCTTATGTGTTTAGGTTAAGCGGGCAAAATCACCATAGAATTGGGTCATTGTTGCCTCTTGAAGGGAAATCACCTAAGTTTGCACAGTTGTACATGTATGACTCCGAGAATGTAGTGGCTAACAGGATGGCTGTATTTTCTACCATTGATGGGTCAAGCAATCTTGACTCAAAAATTGTTGAGAAGTTGGTTCGAGTGTTTGATACAAATAATGAAATAGTTAAGATGTTTCGTCCTGCAAGAGAACGGTTCAAAGAAGCAGATTATGAACATGTTTGTCTTCGATTGCTTGAGTGTCGTGCATCTAATGGCCGTCTAAATAATATACCAAATGCTGATGAGGTGGCTGGATTGATACCGGGTAGTGATCCCTCGAATCCAAGAGACATAATCATTGATGATAGAACTGTGGGGTTAAAACGAATTAGCGCATTGCATCCAAGCTTCATGGCCATGCAATACCCTGTGTTATTTCCTTATGGTGAGGATGGCTATAGAAAGAACATTTTCCACAGAGATGTTGTTTGTTCTGAACCGATGAAGAGAAATACAGTGTCAATGCGTCAATTTTATGCATATAGACTCCAATACAGAGAGAATGAAGAGCATACCTTGCTTAATGGACACAAACTACTTCAACAATACATTGTTGATGCATATACGTGTATTGAGCAAGCTCGGTTGAATTGGGTGTCTCAAAATCAAAAAAAACTTCGAGCAGATTTGTACAACAACATCAGGGATGCTGTTGTGCGAGGAGATTCATGTCCAAGATCTGTAGGCAAGCGAGTGGTCTTGCCAACTTCTTTTACTGGTGGCCCGCGCTATATGCAACAAAACTACCAAGATACACTTGCTCTTTGTAGGAAATATGGTCACCCAGATTTTTTTACGACCTTTACATGCAATAGTAAATGGTCAGAGATACAACACTTCTTGGATTTCATTCCGGGTCAAAAACCAGAAGATAGACCCGATATTATCTGTCGAGTTTTCAAAATGAAGTTGGATGAATTGATGCATGACATTAAGAAAAATAGCATCTTCGGCAAGGTTCGAGCAGGTAGTTTTAATTACAGAAAATAGAAGTTCTTATCATTAGCTTCTGTTTTCCAGTTTTTATTTTCTAAATAAAATTTTGTTACACAGCTGTTTATACAATTGAATACCAGCAGCGAGGACTTCCACATGCGCATATCTTGATATGGCTTTCTCAATAAGACAAATGTCCTACTCCAACTGATGTAGACAGTATAATTTCAGCCGAAATCCCTGATGAGAAAGAAGATCTTGCTGGTTATAATGCTGTGAAACAGTTTATGATGCACGGGCCATGTGGTGACTCGAGGCCTCACAATTCGTGTATGAGGGATGGAGAATGCACTAAACATTATCCCGAAAGCTTCAATAGCGAAACTTATGTGGACGAGAATGGATTTCCAGTCTATGAGAGGCATGATGATGGCAGGAAAATAATAGGAAAGGATAACATACCGCTGGATAACAGGTAAGCAAATGGAATATGTACTTTTAAATTGAGTTACTTTTTGCAAATATTAGATAAATCACATTCCTTAATATCCTTTATACAGATCTGTTATATAGCGTGTGTGTTTGTATGTGAACAGAATGTGTGAAATGGGTCTTGGGAGAGGGGAGGATGAAGATGTATTTGTGTATATATGTGTGTATGTAATGGGTGTATGTGAGTTGTGTTTGAGTGAGGGTAAGGAGAAGGAAAGACAACTGTGACGTAGGTGTGAGTGGGTTTCTGGACTGTGCTGAGAGAAAAGAAGAAAACAGGAACTTCAATAGAGAAGTAAGGAGTGGGAAATTTAGGTTAGCGTTAGGATGGGCACGTGCATATGTTAATGCACGCTTATTGTTAGCATGTGAAAATTTATAGTATAATACTCTAGACCAAATTAAAATTTTTGGCAAATTTTATAATTTTCTGAGATCGTATGAATTTTTAGTATTTTTTGTAATTTCAAATATGGAAAATTCCTTTGGAACCTTTAAACCCTGAAAATGTTCTGAGGAAAATTAGAGTAGTTTTTATATAGTATAATAAAGACTCAGTATAAATTCGATGATTTTTGGAGTCGATTTGTTATCATTTTCAGTACACATTGAATTTAGCAAAATGAAAAATAAAGAAATAGTTTTACTGTCTTTTAAATTTTGATTTAAATTTTTATAATTTATATATATATATATATATATATATAAAGTTCGTATAAAAATTATGGGACTTATTTTTCAATTGGAAGTAATTTTGACAATTTATGGGTTTTTATTGCATTTAAGGAAATTATTTTAATTCCAAAATATTGAACAAATTCAGAAAAATTCATGCTTTGAATTTTTACAATGTTTTAAGCCATAAAAGTGTTTTATTATAATTTAATGTGTATTTGGAGTATCATTACACATTTAAAAAGTGTATAGGGATTTCGGTTAGGTTAGCCGCGTGCGAGACGCGTTTTGAGTTGAGCGATTTCGGGGTTAGAAGTGAGCACGTGGGGGTAAATGATATTTGATTTATAATATTGTAGTATAGATTATGTTCTGACAAATGGTTTGCCAATCTAGGTTATTCAGAAAATATTGATCGAGGATTGGTAGCATCGCTTAGCTTGGACCGAGGTAAGGATTTTCTGTCCGAACCCTATTTCGTTACTCTGTTTTTTAAATGCTTATAGAATAGTCTTACAAACTACATTGATTCGATTTTATGTTTGGTATAAAAGATATTTTAGAAACTGTCCATGAAACCCTAATTTAAGCCTGATAACGATCGTTTGGAATTCATGTTTCATTCTGATATGTTTATTGATCTAACCATCATAAAATACATATTTTGAGTTGTACTTATTTCTTTTCATGCTCATATGTTTATTAAATTCGATAATCGTAAAGCATTTTCAATTGTAGTTTAATTCTTCTCAATGTTGACATGAGTTAGTAACTTGAGAGCCATAAGGATGGTCTGTATTGTTGGCGTTATAAGGATGGTCTGTTGGATGGGTTTAACTGGTACCTAGATGGACTAGTCAGTGTACATATGCATATGTAAAGTGATCGAGCACTGCCGGGGTGGCTTTGCTTCTCTACTGCTCATGTTCAACATTTTCTATTTATGTTTTATTGCACTTGAACTGTTTTGAATACTATCCATTCATGCTTTATTATACTTTAAGTGTTTTGAAATGATATGTATTGAAGGATTGAGTTGATACTCATCCTTATGCTTACATTGAAATGCTGTGGTTTTCTTTGAAAACTGTTTTGAAATTATCATTAATTGTATATAGAAAATTATTTGAATCGCTCTGTTTCTTTCTTAAAAAGTTGTTACTTGGTTTAAATATGAAATCGTCCGAATCGTTTTTAAACTGTTTTTAAATCTTTGATCGATCTTACTGAGCTCTCAAAAGCTCACTCCCCTTTGACTTCCTTTCCCGCATGTGATAACCAGCAGTAGGTTACATGAATAGGGATTAGAGCGGAGCAAGCGAAAGCGAAGGAATTAGATTTTGGTATTCATCATTAGAACCCCTACGTGGGTAAATATTATTATTTAAATTTTCTAAGACTTGGACTTGATATTTCAATTATGACAGTTGATTGAGAGTATAGTTTGATTGACGGATAGTTACTCTGACAGCTTGTTACATTATTTATTGAGGTTAATGACATTATAGTCTTAGTGCTATCGATCAATTGAGTGTCTAACGTTCTGGAAAAATTCCGGGATGTTACACTTTTTTCACTAATCTAAGTCCTATTAATTTGCTAATCAATCACAATATTTTTGAATAAGTTTATGTTTTTTGTCACTAAAAAGGTTAAAAATTCTCTAATGCATGTGTTTATTTACTAATAAAAAAGTATGAATTTAACCAAAACAGATGTGAATCAAGCCCTCGTCGTATAAGTCTCTGCTCATTTTTAAAAAAATCATATCAAAACTTAACCTTAAAACTTGCCTAAATTAAAATCAATAAAAAAGAATACCTTAATTTCTGCTAACCCTCATAGGACGGTTCCCAAAATCCAAGTTTATCAAGTTCTTTTTTATCTTTGTTTCTAAGGTGGACCATCTTGCATGTGGCTACAAACTTAAGTTTATCCATACTGGAAATTGGCATTTTAGAAGAGTAGGTGTATGATAACACAGACGATATGTGCTACGATAAAAATCTTGTGACAAATATATGTTGAATTACATATACAACAAAATTAATAGCCTAATATTTACAACTGAAATTACTAAATTCGTGTTAGGTTAAAATAAAAAAGAGTTTTAGAGTAAATTATCAAAAGAGCTATAGAGTACATTATAGACTGTTTAACAAAAAAAAAAGGGAGAAAAAAGATAACATTGTTATTAAGCATAGCTTTAGACAAACTGTACTTGAAATTTGGAACTTAAGTTGGAAAAAAATTGTAAACAGACTTTTCCTGTACTTTAATTTTCAAATTAGGGATTCATAAATAATTTAATTATACGAGATCATTACCAAAGAAATTAAACTGGACGGGCTACTTTGAACCCCAACAACCATTGCTATAAGAAATGTCATCACTCTACAGAAAGAAACAAGATTGATATATAATAGGTAATACTGAAAGTCCTAAATGATGGTATTTTAAACTTTAGAAAATCTGCTTACTGAAAAAAAAAATGCCCAAAACTTTAAGAGTGAACAATAGAAAATTTTAGAAGTTTCTTGAAAGCTACATTGTTATATCTGTTGTCTAAGCAATTAAGATTTTATATGTGTCTGCTATGTCTCTTGAGTTCATTTAATTCTTGATTTTGAAGATACAACAATAAAACTCCCAAGTCCTTCTGTTGTACAGAATTTGCTATGCATATATTATTCATAGCTCCTTCTCATTAGACATTTTACTTTTTACGGTTTTTTTGAGTCACAAAGTTTGAATGTCTATTAATATCACTTAATTAAATTCAAACTTATTCTCAGTTTCTACCTTTTATCTCACACTATCTAGACTTATATATTCCATAAATTTATATTATAAGAGATTGGACAACTCCAATAAATGCACTTCAAATTACATTTTACGTGCTTTAAATTGTCTCTAAAACACTTTATTCACCTTTTTAACCGTAAAGCCAAACTTGTAGTGTTTGGTAAAAATTAAATATTTATGAAAGATTTTGAGGCCGATTAAAATGATAGTATATCTTAGATAATGAGATGTAATATAAAATGGTTAAGATTCTCTTTAATGACTATTTGATGTGACAAAAGAAACAAGTACTCTAAATAATAAAAAAATTGTTGGTAATTGACATTAATAATTCGCATTTAAAAGTAAGAGTGTTTTTGTAATGAACTTTTTGTACTTTGAGTCTTTAATTAGCATTTCGCAATTGATTTACTTATCATAATTAGCTAAAATAATTTTGTACTAATTAAGTTTAGTAGTGTTTTTTACTAAGACTTAACTTTATTATTTCAAATCACTATTAAACGTAAAGCTTGTAATTTTTACTAGTTGTACAAAATGGTTAGATGGGCATAACTGTCAACATATATTGGGATCTTGAGAGAATTTCCATTTAGACATGTAGCTGAGGCCCAAAGGAAAATGCTTCTTACACCGGCTTGCATGATTTGTTACAAACGCCGACTGAGCTGTCTTAAATTTATTATTCATTTTTGTCTTTAACTATCTCGTGTTACGTATGTTGGAAACTACTCAGTGACCGGTTCTTTATATTGGTCTCGTATTTCCTAACCCATAGATTTATATAACAGTCAACTTTAAATTAATTTTTCTTGAAATTATTACAACAAGGATTGTCCTTTATTTTAATGCTTGGTAGCACTTGATTGAAATTTCAAAAGAAGGGTTTCCTCTTTGCTTCCTAGCTTATAGATCAGCAGAAGACTGACTAATGCTATCGACTCCTCTGAAAAGTCAATGCATGGCCATTTTACATTGATTTTTTTGAAATTATTAGAAGTAGGATTGTCCTTTGTTCTAATGCTTGGTAGCTCTTGATTGATATTTCAAAGGAGGGTTTCCTCTCAGCTTCCTAGCTTTTAGATCAGCAGAAGACTAACTAATGATGCTATTGACACCTCGGAAACGTCGATGCATGACCAATTTAAATGGTCGAGGTGGGTCCCCGACAGCTGCTTATAGCCGACCGCGACTTTTGGCTCAGGATAATTCGTTGCTTCTTTTCCCTCTCACTGGTGAATTGAATGATTTGTCTCATTTGTGTAATATGGAGTCCAAGTTCAAACTTCTCATCACTACATACTTAGAACTCGACTTTCTTTTTACATTTTCTAACATCATCTATTCCAAAAATGTTTGGAGGTTATGTGATTTATTGCGCTAGTTGACCTCAAATATTTGTTCAGGAAGACAGGTAGAAATCAAGCAAATAGCGAGCCAAATAGTGGCCTGGCGGTTCATCATCTCAGAGTGATCTTATCTGGAATGGTTAGGCAAAAATTCTAAATGACATCATTCCTATAATGAAACCAGTATTCAATCATCTTCAATCTTCAAAATGGACATTTTGGTGGGATAAGTTTTAACCCACGGTTGTCCATAAGTTGTTGAACTTTCAAACTCAGATAAAGATTGTGAAACTGAGGCCCCGTTTGACAAAATTTTTTTCCCTCTTTTTTTTCAGTTTTAAAAACTGAAAAAAAAAGAGCGTTTGGTAACCATTTTTTTTTCAATTTAAAAAATCAGTTTTTAAACTGCAGAGTAAAAAAAAAACTCCAAAAACTGATTTTTTTTTTCACTTTCGGTTTTTTTTTTTCGACCACCACCACCACCCTCCCACCGCCGGCAACCACCTCAGGCGACCACCGCCGGAGACTGCCGGCCGCCGGCAGCCACCTTCGGCCGCCGGCGACCACCGCCGGAGACTGCCGACAACCACCTCCGGCCGCCGGCGACCACCGGCAGCCACCTCCGGCCGCCGGCGACCACCGCCGGAGACTGCCGGCAGCCACCTCCGGCCGCCGGCGACCACCGCCGGAGACGGCCGGCAGCTACCTTCGGCCGCCGGCCACCACCGCCGGTGACTGCCAGCAGCCACCTCCGGCCGCCGGAGACTGCCGGCAGCTACCTCCGGCCGCCGGCCACCACCGCCGGTGACTGCCGGCAGCCACCTCCGGCCGTCGGCCACCACCACCACCACCGTCGACCACCGCTACGCCCCACCACCGCCACCGCCACCGCAAACCACCAAAAAAAAAAGTCAAAATAAAAAGGGTTACCAAACACCAAAAAAAAAAACCTAAAAAAAAAAGGGGTTATCAAACACCCACTTGTTTTTATAAAAAAAAAAAATTAAGCTGCTCTTTAAAAACTGAAAATCAAAAAAAAAATTTGTCAAACGAAGCCTGAGAGTCTGAGACTTCAACTTTACACTAACGAGAATGAGTGGAATTTTATGCAATTTTTAAGCCTACTACTCTTCAGCAACAACAGAATTGTTCCTGTAAACATCCTTACAAACAACTACAGGATAGCCATATTGGATCTTACTCTATGGTAGAAGAATTTTCTCATGATCGTGGGAGAGAAGACAAAACAGGCTTTTGGGGGATCTGCAAAGACTGTAAGCTCCCCTCTAACATCTCCACCACCCTAGTCAATGATTTTCTATCAATTAGAATTGCAGTTGTTTTCTCTTAAATGATTGGTGTACCGACGACCCCTAGTAATGGATAGAAGTATGATAATTTTTAGTACAATGAGAGTCACGTGTCTATATTTCCAAATCCTGTAGTTTATCACCCAGCAAGAGATTCTTTTTATTTTCTATTGTTGATATCAAGAAAGGACAACATCATTCAAGTATATGTAAGAAGGAGATAAGAAAGACCAACATAATTAAATAACCTCATAAAACCAAATGTTCATGTAGTGACAATCGATTAATACGCTCACATGTTCCTTTGGCCAGATTTGGCCTCATCTTTTTGATTCTCACAATAAATCTATATATATATAAAGCTGAAGCCTTTGCTTAGAATCGCGACACATAGGATTTGTAGAACTCTATATTTACGCCACGTAGGATTTTTTAGGAACATTCTCCTTCTGCAATATAAGTTTCAATTTTGCATGTGATAGTCCCCTAACTTAATTGGTCTCTTTATTTAGAATCAAATTCTTTTGAATTGGATATATATAATCAAGAATCATATTTGTTTTGGTACTCTTTTTCTTTTTTACTCTATTTAACTCTTTCTTATAATTTATTATTAAAAAATTCGTAGGTCTATTTTACCATATATTTATAAACTTTATAAAACTAAGAAACTAATTTTACACCTTCTAAAACTCTACTTAATCAATATTCTTATATATTAGGCCGTAATTTTGCTTATTAAAACCTCAAAAGTACTTTGAAATAACAATATAAAATCTCAAAAATGTAAAGTGTGAAAATCATACCCTACTTACTGATTCTTTTTTGTAATGTTACAAAGTTCCATTCTAATCTATCATACAAATGTAGGCATAATCAATTAATTCGTAATTATTTTAACCCTCCAAAGTACTTTGAAATAACAATATAAAATCTTAAAAATGTAAAGTACGAAAATATTACCCTACTTACTAATTCTATTTTGTAATGTTACAAAGTTCCATTCTAATCTATCATACAAATGTAGGCATAATCAATTAATTCGTAATTATTTTAACTTTATTTACGTGTACAAGACTATGTTTTTTTTATAATACATCAAATATCAACTTAAAAATTAGGTATTGCAACTACAATAATATGTACCATTTCTCTTTAAAATAAAGTTTGAAAAAATATTATTCTAATTTGACAATATTTTAGCACTTCGCATTATTAATTGGTTAACTTACTAGAATTTAATTTGATTAGTAGCACTTAAATAGACTTTAAATATGAAAAATATTTACAATCCTACTTCTTAAGTTTTTACAATGGTTTTTACTAAACATTTTGTGGGTATATTTGGCCAAAGTTTTGTAAACCTTAACTATAAAACTGGAATATCAATTTCTTAAAATCTCTATCTAATCAATCTATATATTCTTATTAGGTCTTGAATTTTGACTAATAACACCTTAAAAGTACTTAAATATAACAAAATCAAATCCGACAAATGTATATATGAGAAACATTAACTATCTTCTCTCTTTACGGAACATACAAAACTTAAAAGTATTTTTGATATATCAAGATAAGAGGATAGTTAAAAAATTATTTTTTAATTATATAATCTCAAACTCTTTTATAAGTCACATTCTCTAATAGATGCAAAAAAAAAAAAAATCATACCTAATATGGCTAAATTTTCAAAAGTACTTTAAGATATAAAAATAACAAGTTACTCTACAAATTAATTTTTAACTAAGTAACCTCACATTCTAAAGGTTCATCTCATCAACTGATTAAGTTATTAGGATTTAATTTGATTACTAAAGCTTAAATAAATTTTAAATTCAAAAAAATGTTTCCAATAGTATGTGAAATAAAAACCTAAACCAATATAGCTCATAAGTCTAAAATTATAATCATTTAAGTATATTATCTAATATAAACTCAATCAACCATTTACGGTCTATTTGACAATAAGCATAATCATCATTATATGATTATCTATCTCAATCTTTTGTAAAATTTGTATCAACCACTGTGACACTTTTATGATAAATTTAGTTAACTAATAACTGTAAAATGTACATATTAGGCCTTAAATTTCACTTTTAACATCTCAAAAAAAATTAAAACAACAACACAAAATATCACCAAGGTAAATTATGAAAATCATATGTAAAATTTTAATATTGATACTTCACAAGATAAAAGATTTCTTCTTTTTTAATTGTTTGACCTCAATATTGCAAAGTGTTACATGAGTAAGAATAGTCTTCACTTTATAATTGTTTTACCTCAATCATATGCAAGACTTTTGCAAAACAATCTAAAAATTTTATAATGAATTAAGATAATCATTAGTACTACATTGTATGCATGTATCTAAATTGTCTTAGAAAGTCTTCAATAATACATCAAATTGAATGGTAAAAAAATCATCAAACATGACCACGAAAAAAATAATTACACACAAATATTGCCAATACATAATGCAATATAATCTCTTTTTCTAGAGTGTTTATTTGAAAGTAAGTGAAATAGCTCCACGTGCTTTATTTTATATTACAAAGTTTCATGGCATGATATAGTAAGTTATTTAAGTATACCCAAATATTTACTAAACAATGATTTGTGTCCTTTTTACCTTATGTGTTGATTTTTAATACAAATGAATCTCGATTGTACTCAATTTAATAATAGTCATCAATCATATCAGAATCATCCATAAAATGGAAATGTTGATCAATGATATGAACCGTAAAATGGAAAAGAAGAAAATACCTACAGTTATTTAGATAGAATATTGATAAAAAGTTCATTCCACGGTTAATAAGTAAAAAATTAAAAATATATATAGATATGTTTGATTTCTTGGATGTGTAAGCTCACTTTTTTTATGGTACAAAACTAAAATTAGTACTAACATTACTTTAAAAGGAGTAAAATTATAATTTGATGTGCAATAATTGATTATTTATTGCATGCTTTACTTTTTGAATGCTTTATTTTGTATGTTTAAATATTCATATTATTAATAATTTTGAGTATATAAAAAAATTGAACGATTACAAAACTATATGCAAATGTCCCCATTAAATTTTACAAATCTAAATTCAAAGACAATAAAAATTTTATAAGACACAAAGTTTCTTTTTTGGTATATGTGTAAGTACGATAAGCTAGGCATGAGCAAAAATTATTCTGCATTTGACATTTCTTTACTCAAATCAAGTAGTAAAATATTATTTCTAGCAATACATGTTACATAATAATTAAAAGAGGATATAAAGAATTAGAACATTATAATGTTAGTGAAAACTAAATACATTTTCACTTTTATAGTAGTTTTAAATATATTGATCTAATCTATTAGCATAGTGATGTACCAAAATAAAATACATTTTCAGTATTCTACACAGTTTTTGTCAATATGATTCTAATTGTATTAAGTAGTGGCTTATTTGATTTGTGAAATCTACATTCATGAGTAATCTCGATTATACTTATACATTAGGCGTTAATTTTGATTATTAAAACCTCAAAAGCACTTTAAATAATAATATAAAATATCAAAATGTAAAATACAAAAATCATACCCTACTTACTAATTTTGAGTATGATCTTTGCCCCGACTTTTCTATTTAACTCTTTACTATAATTTATTGTTAAAAATTTGTAGGTATAATTTATGCAATATTTTTAAACTTTTTAAAATTAAAAAACTAATTATACACCTTCTAAAACTCTACCTACTTCAACTTTACATGTGGTAGTCCCTTAACTTAATTGGTCTCTTTATTTAGAGTCCAAGATTCAAGAATCCTATTTATTTTGGTATTCTTTTCTCTTTCTACTCTATTTAACTCTTTACTTTAATTTATTATTAAAAAATTCGTAGGTATAATTTATGCAATATTTTTAAACTTTATAAACTAAAAAACTAATTATAAACCTTCTAAAACTCTACCTAATCAATATACTTATACATTATGTCTTAGTTTTGAATATTAAAATCTCAAAAGTACTTTAAAATAACAATATAAAATCTCAAAAATATAAAATGCGAAAATTATACCCTACTTACTAATTCTTTAGTATGATCATTGACCCGACTTTTGTAAATCTTATAAAATTAAAAAACTAAATCTACTTCTTTTAGAGCTCTACATAATCGAAAAAGGCTTCATTTTGGACTACTAACTTCTTAAAAACACTTAAAATAAATAAAATAAAATCTCGCAAATGTAAACAACGAAAATCATGTATGGAATTAATGATTAATCTTTACAAATTAAAAGATAAGCTTTTCATAGGTATATTTTTGTTTTTACCTCAATTTTTTAGTTATGATATGCCTATGCGATTACTTATGAAGTGATCGAAGCATAGGCACAGTTATACAGTTAATGCCGATTCAAGAAGTGATCGTAAAGATTCTTCTTGAAAGTTTGTAATTTATCATTCAAGATGTGTATTTACATTTTGTTTTACTTCCTCCTTTCATGGATTAATTTTGCAAGATTAAAAAGGTATTAGGTTTACAGAAATACTAATCTGGATTATTTGAAGGAAAAAGAATAATAAACTCCATTGACACCTTGCAACACTTGAAGATTAAATCCATTGGCACCTTGATCAATATTTCTACCTTAATGTTGTTCTAGGTACTTTTTCAAGAACATTTTGTAAATTACATTCAGAACATAATCAAGTTCTTCAAGTTGCCATTAGAGGTGACTTAAAAGAACTATTTCTAACGATGTTATCTTCATGATACTGTTCATCAATGGTATTTGGGAAGTAATCGTGTCATTAACTCTATTAATTTATTGCTATCTATTTTATTACTGTATCTTTAAATTACTTTTTTTGGACCAAGGAAAGAAAACTAAGAACAGCAACAGACTTACGTTAAAAAAAAAATTCACAACCTTATATCAATAGAGTTAATCTTTTCGGATTGCTAAAAGTTACTTTTTAATGAGTATGCGTTCTCGAGCACTATTGATGCTAGCAAGCCGATGAAAAAAGATGTCATGTTTTACTTTTGCGAATGGTGGTGGTTGACGAGGACAATGTTGTACATAAATACCAGTGTGGATACGGCATAAGTGATGGTTATGGTAAAGGAAATGGTAACACTAAGGTGTTAGGGTATAGGTATAGGATTGATGGACAATTAAGTTCGTAATTCTAATTGAACAAATGGTGAATTTGATTAACTAATAAGTCAAATTTACATCTTTGACAAAGCTTCACGTTTTGTAAAACATATCCCACAACTAGGAACTCTTTAAGTTTTTGCTAGAAGACGTTTGTCTTCAATCATGTTTTGCTACCCATGAAAAGTAATAAAAAAAACTTTTGTTTGGCCAAGAGTTACTTTCTAGGTTTAACCAATTTGTATTCCAAATTGTGGTCAGAACAATTTCTAAACAATAACTTCGTAGCCCATGTATATATACCTACAATAAAAATTAAATGGTAGAGTTTATTCTTTTGAATTAGATATATAAAAAATAAGAATCCTATTTATTTTGGTATTCTTTTGTTTTCTCCTCTATTTAACTCTTTACTATAATTTATTATTAAAAATTCATAGGTATAATTTATGAAATATTTTAAAACTTTATTAAACTAAGAAACTAATTATACACCTTCTAAAACTCTACCTAATCAATATACTTATACATTAGGCCTTAATTTTTATTATTAAAACCTCAATAGTACTTTAAAATAATAATATAAAATTTCAAAATATAAAATACGAAAATCATACCCTACTTACTAATTCTTTAGTATGATCATTGGCCCGACTTTTCTATTTAACTCTTTACTATAATTTATTATTAAAAATTTGTAAGTATAATTTATGCAACATTTTTAAACCTTATAAAACTAAGAAACTATTATTCACCTTCTAAAACTCTACCTACTTCAACTTTGGATGTGATAGTTCCTTAACTTAGTTGGTCTCTTTATTTAGAGTCCAAGATTCAAGAATCATATTTGTTTTGGTATTCTTTTCTTTTTTACTCTATTTAACTCTTTACTTTAATTTATTATTAAAAAAATTCATAGGTATAATTTATGCAATATTTTTAAACTTTATTAAACCAAGAAACTATATATAAACCCTCTAAAACTCTACCTAATCAGTATACTTGTACATTAGGCCTTAATTTTGATTATTATAATCTCAAAAGTACTTTAAAATAACAATATAAAATCTCAAAAATATAAAATATAAAAATTATACCCTACTTACTAATGCTTTAGTATGATCATTGGCTTGAATTTTATAAATCTTATAAAATTAAAAAAACCAAATTTACTTCTTTTAAACCTCTACATAATCCAAAAAGCCTTCATTTTGGACTACCAACTTCTTAAAAATACTTAAAATAAATAAAATAAAATCTTGCAAATATAAATAAAATCTCGCAAATGTAAACAACAAAAATCAAGTATAAAATTAATGATTAATCCTTACAAATTAAAAGGCAAGTTTTTCATAGCGTATATTTTTATTTTTACCTCAATCTTTTACTTATGCAAAACATCATCCTATTTATTTTGGTATTTTTTCTTTTTAAAGAAATCTTATTTCTCCAAAAGCTTTATTGTAACTTTCGTCTTTTTGCACCAATTTTTTTAAAATCTAAGATGTTACGCACAATATGAACAAAATATTTAGAACAAATTATATTGGATCTCCAAGAAAAATTAAAATCGATTGAAGAATAATTTGTGACAAGTAGAGAATAAGTTTGTAGAATAAAAGAGACGAAAAGATAAATTAGTTATAAGAATCTTTTACCCTTCATAAACAACTATAAAAAAAAAAGAGAGAAGCATGGATGGTAATGGAATAACCGAAATGTCGGTGCTAGATGTGAGAGTGTGAGGGTGATAATATATGCAATTATGCGAGTGATCAGCCATGCTAATTACGATAGTGATAATTGTTGTGGTAGAATTGGAGTGTTGGTAGTGAGATTTGGATTATGTAGTGACAGCAATTGGCTGTAGCGGTCTTGGCGTGTAGTTGCTGATGCTTGCAGTGGTGATAGTCATAACTAAACGGTGGTAGTGCAAGAGGTGATGATTGTTGTTATAGTTGTTGTAGTAGTAGCACTAAGGTTTTTCGAGGTAATATTAATTTACATTACAATACTGATTGATAAGTTATGATCTAAACTGGATTGAACAAGTGATGAACTTAAAAAAGTTGACGATAGAAACATGAAAGTGCACTGACGAGCAAAAGTTATGATATGGTGAAGGTAATTGCATTCGTAGTGGCAATGATAGTGCTAATTAAGGTATTTAGAAGTACTGTTAGTATAGTATTCATAGACGGGCCAAGAATCCTATGCAGACAAGCGATGAACTAATATAAAATCATAATGACTTTAGGTTAGTTCTACCAGCAACTTGAAAGTGCATAAATTATATCCAAGACTAGAAGCAGTAATTTTTTTTCCCCTAGAATGACTTCTATCTTTCGTTTTCTTTATTTTGGTCCCACATTTTGATTCCTTAAAGTTTTGTTAATTAGGCAAGATGATATATTTGTGGTTAACCACTTTCTAGCCCATGGCTACACTAATATAATATTCTAATGGTATTTTCATTAAGTCATATTAGCAACACTTTAAATTTTATGTATAGATAGAAACACTTTCAATACTATTTTTCCTTTTCATTATGCACGGGACAAATAATATACACAAAGAGTTTCTCATTAAGAAAGAAGGTGAGTGAATTTGACATTTATGCTTATAGGAAGACTGATGTTCATATACATTATCAGTAAATAAGTTATAACACTCTTTACTATATTAAACTCACAATAAATCGGAAGTGATGGTACAAATAACTGATTTTTTTTAATCATATTGGTTCCGGATATATCATTAATACATACTAACGATTATATTTAAAAAGCTCCAAATATTAAACTAAAAAGTTTAAATTCAGTTAAATAGTAGTACGAGATTATTGTCATATGTCGTCGCGAAACGTTAATGAAAAGGCATCCTAAGTCTATAAGACTTTTAATTGTAACGTTCACATTTTATTAAACTCACAATAAATCAAAAGTGATGCTATAAATAACTGGCTTTTTTTTAATCATATTGGTTCCGAATATATCATTAATACATACTAACAATTATATTTACAAAGCTCCAACTATTAAAGTAAAAAGTTTAAATTCAATTAAATAGTAGTACGAGATTGTTGTCATATGTCGTCGCGAACGTTAATGAAAAAACATCCTAAGTCTATAAGACTTTTAATTGTAACGTTAGAATCTTATTTCTGAGTAAAAACTGATCATATTAAATCATGCATTCTATATTTGTTGCTAAGGTATGTTTTTATAATGCCAATTTTTCAAAAGTTTGATTCAAAGGCAATCTTCTATATAGTAAATTTTCTTTCCTTTAATTCAAATAATAAAAATTATAAACAATCTATAAAAACACATTATAAAAAATACTTTTAGAAAGTTAGGAAAATTAATAGTTGTAATATATATATATATATATATATATATAAATATTAAATAATATTTGAGAAATTAAAGAACGCCCCGTGCGTTGCACGGGTCCCTTAGCTAGTATATATAAAGCTGAAACATTTACTTAAATTGCGACACATAGAATTTTTGGGACTCTATCTTTGCGACAAGTAAGGCTTTTTAAAAGCCTTCTCCTTTTGACACATAAACTTCAATTTTGCATGTGGTAGTCCCCTAACTTAGTTGGTCTCTTTATTTAGAATCCAACTCTTTTAAATTAGATATGTAAAATTCAAGAGTCCTATTTGTATTGGTATTCTTTTTTTTCTACTCTATTTAACTATTTACTATAATTTTTTATTAAAAAATTCGTAGGTATAATTTATGCAATAGTTTAAAACTTTATAGAACTAAGAAACTAATTATATACCTTCTAAAACTCTACCTAATCAATATACTTATACATTAGACCTTAATTTTGATTATTAAAACTTCAAAAGCACTTTAAAATAATAAAATAAAATCTCAAAAATGTAAAATAGGAAAATCATACCCTACTTACTAATTCTTTAGTATGATCATTGGCCCGACTTTTCTATTTAACTCTTTACTATAATTTATTATTAAAAATTCGTATGTATAATTTATACAATATTTTTAAACTTTATAAAACTAAAAAATTAATTATAGACTTTCTAAAACTTTACCTACTTCAACTTTGCATGTGGTAGTCCCCTAACTTAATTGGTCTTTTTATTTAGAGTCCAAGATTTAAAAATTCTATTTGTTTTGATATTCTTTTCTTTTTCTACTCTATTTAACTCTTTACTTTAATTTATTATTAAAAAATTCGTAGGTATAATTTATGCAATATTTTAAAACTTTATAAAATTAAGAAACTAATTATAAACCTTCTAAAACTCTACCTACTCAATATACTTATACATTAGGCCTTAGTTTTGATTATTAAAACCTCAAAAGTACTTTAAAATAACAATATAAAATCTCAAAAATGTAAAATACGAAAATCATGCCCTACTTACTAATTCTTTAGTATGATCATTGGCTCGACTTTTGTAAATCTTATAAAATTAAAAAAATCAAATCTACTTCTTTTAAAGCTCTACATAATCCAAAAAGGCTTTATTTTGGACTACTAACTTCTTAAAAATACTTAAAACAAATCAAATAAAATCTTGCAAATATAAATAAAATCTCAAATGTAAACAATGAAAATCATGTATGAAATTAATGATTAATCTTTATAAATTAAAAGGTAAGCTTTTCATTGTGTGAAAATTTGTTTTTACCTCAATATTTTACTTTTGCAAAACATCATCTTATTTGTTTTGGTATTTTTTTTCCTTTTTAAAGAAATCTTATTTCTCTATAAGTTTTATTGTAACTTTCGTCTTTTTGCACCAATTTTCTTAAAATCTAAGATGTTACGCACAATATGAACAAAATATTTAGAACAAATTATATTGGATCTCTAAGAAAAATTAAAATCGATTGAAGAATAATTTGTGACAAGTTGAGAATAAGTTTGTAGAATAAAAGGGACGAAAAGATAAATTAGTTATAAGAATCTTTTACCCTTTATAAACAACTACAAACAGAGAGGAGCTTGGGTGGCCCTAGGGTGGTAATGGTATAACCGAAATGTCGGTGCTAGCTATGAGAGTGTGAGGGTGGTAATGTATGCAATTATGCGAGTGATCAAGCACGCTAATTACGATAGTGATAATTGTTGTGGTAGAACTGGAGTGTTGGTAGTGAGATTTGGATTATGTAGTGACAGCATGTGGATGTAGCGGTCTTGGCGTGTAGTATGCTGATGCTTGTGGTGATAGTCATAACTAAACGGTGATAATGCAAGAGGTGATGGTCGTTGTTAGAGTTGTTGTAGTGGTAGCAGTAAGGTGTTTTGAGGTAATATTAATTTACATTACAATATTCATTGATAAGTTATGATTTAAACTGGATTGAACAAGTGATGAACTTAAAAAAGTTGACGATAGAAACATGAAAGTACACTTACGAGCAAAAGTTATGATATGGTGAATATAACTGCATTTGTAGTGGCAATGAGGTATTTAGAAGTACTGTTAGTGTAGTATTCATAGACGGGCCAAGAATCCTATGCAGACAAGCGATGAACTAAAATAAAAACATAATGACTTTAGGTTAGTTCTACCAGCAACTTGAAAGTGCATAAATTATATCCAGGACTAGAAGCAATAATTTTTTTTCCCTAGAATGACTTTTATCTTTCGATTTTGATTTTGATCCCACATTTTGATTCCTTAAAGTTTCGTTAATTAGGCAAGATGATATTTTTGTGGTTAACCACTTTCTAGCCCATGGTTACAATAATATAAAATTTCAATGGTATTTTTATTAAGTCATGTTAGCAACACTTTAATAAGTTATGTATAGATAGAAACACTTTCAATGCTATTTTTTTCATTATGCACGGGACAAATAACATCACAAAGTGTTTCTCATGAAGAAAGAAGGCGAGTGAATTTGACATTTATGCTTATAGGAAGACTGAGGTTCATATACATCACCGGTAAATAAGTTATAACACTCTTTACTAGATTAAACTCACAAAAAATCGGAAGTGATGGTACAAATAACTGATTTTTTTTAATAAATTGATTCCGGATATATCATTGATACATACTAACAATTATATCTAAAAAGCTCCAAATATTAAATTAAAAAGTTTAAATTTAGTTAAATAATAGTACGAGATTGTTGTCATATGTCGTCGCGAAACGTTAATGAAAAGGCATCCTAAGTCTATAAGAATTTTAATTGTAACGTTCATATTTTATTAAACTCACAAAAAATCAAAAGTAATGGTATAAATAACTGATTTTTTTTAATCGTATTGGTTCCGAATATATCATTGATACATACTAACGATTATATTTACAAAGTTTCAAATATTAAACTAAAAAGTTTAAATTCAATTAAATAGTAGTACGAGATTGTTGTCATATGTCGTCGCGAATGTTAATGAAAAAGTATTCTAAGTTTACAAGACTTTTAATTGTAACGTTCACATCTTATTTGTGAATAAAAACTGATCATATGTATTCTACATTTGTTACTAAGGTATACTTTTATAATGCTAATTTTTCAAAAGTTCGATTCAAATACAATCTTCTATATAATAAATTTTGTTACCTTCAATTCAAATAATTACAGTTATAAACAATTTATAAAAACACATTATAAAAAAATACTTTTAGAAAGTTAAAAAATTAACAGTTATAAAATATGTATAAAAATAAATATTAGACAATATATGAAAAATTAAAGAATGTTCTTTGCGTTGCACGGATCCCTTATCTAGTTGTTTCTAAACAACTCAAGAGGGAAACTGAGGGAAATTTTTGGGAACGGGGACTAAAAGGACGTGACAATGGTAAGAGGAGTGTCATATCTCGGCAAGTATACTTGCATGCATCATCACCTTTTGCACCAACATTGCATTCACCTTTCATTTATTGCTTGGACCCCCCCCCCCCCCCCCCCTCTCTCTCTCTCTCTCTCTCTCTCTCTCGTGCGTGCGTGCCTGCACATGCGACTGCACCTATATCTGTGTGTGTTCCGATTTTCTCAACTACCCTAATTAATTCGTCATCATCTCAACTTCAATAACTCGTATTTTGTCTTGTCACTGTTGGCTCACGTAAGTTGTTATAAATGACGACTGATCTGTCTTAAATTTATTGTCCATCTTCGCATTTGTCGGAAGCTACTCTGTAAGTAGTTCTTTAGATTAGACCTGGCAAACGGGTATACTCGTTGGGGTACGGGTAAAATCCGATCGGGTCCGGGTAAAATCGGGTAGGGTAATTTTTACCCGAATTTTTACGGGTAGAATTTTTTAGGATCCGTACCCTACCTTTGCGGGTAGGGTATTACCCGCGGGTACATGCTTAATTTTTTTTTTAAACAAATAGACTTTTTGTTTATATATTAGGCCTTTTTAACTAATTAACATAAACACTTAATAGTAAATAATTTTTCACTAATTTTCCTTTTGATAGTAGACTACAATCTCTTTCTAGTTGCATTGTTACACGGTAGTGATGATCTCAGATTCTCAATTTCAACACAATCATTCCTATCTCCAGACAAAACAATATCTCAACAAAAAAACTAAAACATTACATGCAGGCTACAAATTAATTCTTACTTTTGAAGTAGTAAAAAACTTAAATACGTACAAAATACAAACAGAAATAATATAAATAGATTTGATAGGAACGGTGGCAGCGCAGTGGTGGCGGATCTGATCGAAGACGATGTGGCGGCAGAACGACAGTGGATCTGATCGAAGACGACGGTGGCGGCAGAACGACGGCGGATCTGATCGAAGACGGCAGTGGTGGCAGAACGACGGAGGATCTGATCAAAGACGATTGTGGCAGCGGAGCGACGGCAGGTGGAGGCAAAGCGACGACAGAACTGATCGGAATGACGGTGGCAGCGGAGCGACGACAGGTGGAGGCAAAGCGACGGCAGATCTGATCGGAATGACGGTGGCAGCGGAGCGACGACAAGTGGAGGCAAAGCGACGGCAGATCTGATCGGAATGACGGTGGCAGCGGAGCGACGACAAGTGGAGGCAAAGCGACGGCAGATCTGATAGGAATGACGGTGGCAGCGGAGCGATGGCAAGTGGAGGCAAAGCGACGCCAGATCTGATCGGAATGACGGTGGCGGCAAAGCGACGGTAGATCTAATCGGAGACGACGGTGGTAGGATGTTGGTTGTCGATGGATATGATCTGACTGGTGGCTAAGAGAGATCGTGAGAGGATGCCGGCCGTCGTACGAGGAAGAGAGAGTTCAGAGAGTGAAGGAAGAGCGGCGCAATATGAGAGAAGAATGGAATGAGTGAGTGACCGAATGAAACCCTAGCACTTCATTTTATAGTTTTAAAAAACGGATAAACCGGGTAACCCGCAATCCGACCCGGACCGACCCGAAAATTACGGGTCGGTTCGGGTGCGGGTCTATTTTCGGCGGGTATTCAAAACATGTACCCGTACCCGGTATTTTGGCCCGGGTACGAGTCGGGTAACGGGTCCGGATAAATTTTTGCCAAGTCTACTTTAGATGGTCTTGCAATAAGGAGCCCGTGTAAAGCACAGCTTAACTTTCATTTTTCTAGTATATTGTTTATAACACATTAAGAATGACATATGTTGCTTTTTTCGTAATGTTATTCCAATCAGAGGAATAATCCTTCGTAAATTGTGGTCCGAGTATTATGCAACTTTCTCTGCGTAATGAAATAACATGTCATGTAGTGCTTTGGCATCATGGCTAATCATTATGGCACAACAAACCAGTTAGATTGAACTCATGTATTAACTGATGAATGAAAGAGTAACAAAAGAAAAGTTGGAAGCATTTTTATCAATCTCGGCACCTTATCTCCAAGAACTTTGTGAAGCGGCAATGTGGCTTCAAAAGGCTTTCCTTAAAGTCATTATCATTCTTGAGATTTCATGAAACTGATGTGATTAAATTTTGTGTACTAACTGTTTCGACTTTGGCACCTATTTCCAATAACTTCGTGAAGAGGCATTCTGACTTTAATGGCTTTCCTCAAAGTCATTATCATTCTTGAGATGTCATGAATCTGAAGTGAGCCATTTTCACCCTTCTCCACCAAAAGACATATATTACATCAAATGTTTGAATCAGTCATATAGTTTCAACATCTCATTATTAGAACAACTCCAATTTTCCTTTTCTCTTCTCAAGCTTGATCAACAGAAAGCATGAAAAGCAAAGATGAGAGAGTTAAAAAGAAAAAGGAGAAGAAAGAGAGAATGTAAAATAAAATTGCAATAATCCTAGAACTACTATTACCTCATTCAATCTGCTGTATACACGCTTCATCCAAGAAAAGACTTCTACTTCACATACTAATATTCACAGGAACTCTAAATTCAGCAAACCATCTTACCTCATACCAAAAAGCGGCTAAGGGAATAAATTCTACCCATCACAAGGTGAAATCAGTTGCTGCTTCAGCTAGTCAGGTCCATCTCTCTTGTCTTTAGAAGACATTAAATGTACCCTCCTTACTTCTGGTGTGTAAGGAGCACTGTATAAGCACCTTGCCAGTCCCTTGCCATCGCACTGTAGCATTTACAAAGTTCTTCAACACACCTTTTGTGAGCTTTCGTGGCAGTTGATTGAAATCGACAATGCTGCGGGATTGATTTGAAATACTAAAGAGGTTTAGTATGATTCTTTTCATTGCCCTTTGTTCGGAAGCCTTGAATAAACCTCCTCCATTAACCGAATCAGCTTTATCATTTCTAATCCCCAGCGTCGCCAATGTTGAGCTCCTTGTGGATCATTAATTCTTAAAGTCTTTGGAAATCAAAAGTATCTTTCAGCATTACCTTCCTCTAGTGTTTAAGCATAAGAACTCACAAAAACAAATGCATACAGCGAGCATTGGAATTTATTTTCTCAAGATTTTTAGCACAAAACTAGAATTGATACGTCTATATTTAATATTGATGAGTAAACTTTGATGTAAATTTTGTGGTCTGCATGGAACCACTTTTCTGGAAATGATTGGAACCAGGATTTCCTTTGTTATGCTTGGTACCAATTGGTTGAGTTTAAAAAGGTAGGATTCATCTCAGCTTCCTAGATTATAGATCAGCAGAAGACTGACTAGTGCGATTGATTCCTTTAGGTCAATGCATGGCTAAAGTAAATGGTTGAGGTGGGTCTCTGATAACTGCTAATGTTCGACTGCCACTTTGGCTCATCAGGGTAATTCGTTGTTTCTTTTCCCTCTCACCAATGAATTGAATGATTTGTTTTCATTGGTGTAATATGGAGTTCAAGCTCAAACTTCTCATGCGTATATACTTAGTACTTGACTTTCTTATGGTCTTTTCTTACATCATCTCTTCAGAAAATGTTTGGAGGTAATGTGATTTAACGCGCTATTTGACCTCGAATGTTTGTTGAGGAGGACAGTATAAACCGACTAAAGTAAGAGCCATATAGAGGCCCTGCGGTTAATGAGTTCTTGTTTGGAATGTTGAGTCAAAGACTCTATATGATATAATTCTGAGAATGAGGCCATTATGCATCAATCTTTAATCTGGACGCTTTAATAGGTTAAGGTTTAACTCATGGTTGTCCCTAAAAGGTTGAACTTTCAAACTCAGATAAAACTTTACAAGAATGGGTTAAGTTTTGTGCAACTTTTAAGCCTACTGCTCTTCAGCATAACAATGACAACAGAGGAGTTGTCGTAAACACCCTCATAAAAGACTACAAGATTGGCATACTGGAACTCTCTATGGCGGAAGAATCTTCTCTTGATCGTGGTGGAGAAGATAAAACAGGCTTTGGGGGGACCTCCAGAGACTGTATGCTCCCTTCTAACATCTCCACCACCCTAGTCATTGATGGCCGATTTGAGGGGACGGTTTGTACGCAACATAAGCTCACTATCACCATCTTCCTTGCCATTTCATTTTCAGCCTCACTCGTTATACCATTGTGCGCACCGAGTTCATCTAATTCAAGCTGATTGTATATCCAATCAGGAAAGTACATTTCAGTTGAACCATCAAATTTGGGCTTGATTTTGTTCCTCCCTCCAACCATTTCTAAAACCATCATTCCATAGCTGTACACGTCTGACTTGTGAGAGACCCCTCCAAAGTGCCTACAAAATACTTCTGGAG
The DNA here is from genome assembly GCA_033070095.1 of Escallonia herrerae. Lineage (NCBI taxonomy): Eukaryota > Viridiplantae > Streptophyta > Magnoliopsida > Escalloniales > Escalloniaceae > Escallonia > Escallonia herrerae. The sequence continues at coordinate 43,766 of JAVXUP010002877.1, forward strand.
CAATATACCCAACAGTACCTCTAGCATTCAACATTGAAACAAGAGACTCTTTTCGGGGACACAGTTTTGCAAGGCCAAAGTCGGAGATCTTTGGGCAGAAGTCCTCGTCTAGAAGGATGTTATGAGGCTTTATGTCCAGATGCAAGATTCTCGTGTTACAGCCACGGTGCAAGTACTCTAGTCCTCGAGCAATGTCTATTGCAATCTGAGACAGTCTTTCCCACCCCAATTGGTGATCCGCCAAGGAGCTTTCGTTATATATGAATTTCTCAAGCGACCCATGTGGCATGAACTCATAGATGAGAGCTTTCTTGGGACCTTCGAAACAGAACCCAAGAAGGGTTACAACGTTTACATGGGAAGTCCGACTAATACTTGCCACCTCATTGATAAATTCTTCACCACCTTTTGATTCATTTAAAACCTTCACCGCCACAAGACTACCGTTCGATAGCTTTCCTTTATATACACAACCATAACCTCCTTGGCCTAATTTAACTAGAAAGGAATTGGTTATCTTCTTAAGATCAGAATAAGAATACCTTTTCGGTGCAAGGCTCCCATAACTGCTGAGAAAATTCTCTACGTTGTGATAGTTTTCTTTCTTCCTCCATACCATTAATTCACTTAATGCAGATCTCCGTATGAAGCCAGCGACTATAATCACGAAAATAGCAAATCCCGCAACCGAAAATGCTGCAAACAGTCAGGGTATAAACCAAGTTATGAAACACAAGAACACCACTGCAATGCCGAAGTTTCAATGCAAACAAACAAATATGAGGAGCCTTTACCCCTGCTGCCCCGCCCCGCCCCGCCCACGCCACAAACCAACAAATAGGGGATAATATATACATTAACTATTGCATTTTGCAGTCGTCCACGTTTCGTGCGACACGACCAACTTCTAAGGAAGTAAAAAGCTAGCGATCCCACCACAAAACTAAACTACGCCACTTCAATCCTGGAGCAATATACCCTCAGATTTGTAATTCCTGTCTTGAAGTAGAACTATACTCTTATTGTTGGGTACTTAAGTGGAAATTACTTGAATTATCTTACAGTTTATTACAAAATGTTTCTACATGGGCTTACAGAGGTGGATAGACCTAGAGAGATCTGTATCATAATTTGGAAAGGATTCAACCGATTATTTTATAGTTTATTACAAAATGCCTTAGCTAGCTGAAAGAGATGCAGCAGACACGAACATAGGCTTTCCAGAGATATAAGTAGTACAGTTATCAGGATTATATTCTCCTAAAGACTTCGATTGAAGCAAGTCATGCCAAGCTAAACAGATGAAATCCTTTCAGAGGGGTGGTATGTTAAAGATATAGATACAGAATACAATGAACTACCCCACTTAATGAAATGGGCAGCTTACTCTCATGAAACTAACGGACAAAAGAGACGGGAAATTACGGGTAAGACAACGCCAAGCATAAGGCCTATCACGGCACAAACACCTGAAATAATACGAACTCATCTCAAACCCACAACGGCATTTCTCTCACACACTGCAATCCTCAGCCTTCCAGTTTAACATAAACCCCCTTGTCAGCAGCTCTTCATACTCATCACCACCAACGTCACCCTCCAATAGATCCATAGGCGCCACCATGCTAGCATCACACACTCCCAATGCATCACTCGGGTTGGTATCATTCGCCACCATAGCTAAATCCCAACCACCACCATCACAGTCAGTCCTATACTTCAACAGCTCCTCAGGCAACTGCGTGTAACAGTCGGACAACAGAGTAAGGTTTAAAAAACTGCCGAGGACAAACTTATCAGACTCAAGTTATATGTTCCGAATTTGTGGGAAGCAGCCGGATTGATTGGGCTCAAACGGCGGGATTGCATACTCGAAGGGAGTGTTGACAACACTTTGTTAGGCAAGCAATAACACACACGTGGACTGTTGCTGCTCCATTCTCAGCAGATTAGCTTATCTCATAGGCTTTTGAATTTCATAGTTTAAACATTCAAATGTAAACAGAACCCATGGTTCTCTCCATAAACTTCTCACTTCACATGCACACATGTACCTGCCGTGCATTACAGAGGGAAAGAATCATATGATTCTTGATATGGCGAGGAGCATAGTAAAGGAAAAGCACGTACCAAGAACCTTTTGGGCTGAAGCCGTTCTATGTGCTGTTTATTTGCTAAATCGATGTCTAACAAAAAGTGTAAGATTCAAGACACCAAATGAAGCATTAAGTGGCAGCAAATAGACAATTGAACATCTTAGAATTTTTGGGTGCATTGTTTTCCTGATTAAAAGAAAGAGAATCTAGATGATGAATGAGATAAATGCTTATTGGCTACTTTAGAAAAGGAGCAAGGCTTACAGACTGTGTAATCTTCTTACCAAGAAAGTGATCATCACACGAGATACTGAATTCGATAAAGCATAATACTGGATAGGGAGCAAAGAAGAAAATAAAGGTGAAGAGATGCTTTTTCATGATGATAATGAAAACTTTAACGAGCAAGATGAGCAAGGTAATGTTCAGACTCCTCCAAAAAACCCTACTCCAATGACTTATGAAACGACGCCATCATCGTCTGGCAGCAGCAGTAGCAAAGGTAATTCAAAGAGAGCACCTACGAAAATGCAGAGTCTAAATGACATATATGCTGCTACAGAAACTATTCAGATAATATTTGATTATTCACTATTTTGTTTAATGACAGAGTGTGATTCAGTAACATACGAAAATGCTACCGAAGATGATAAGTGGAAGAAAGCCATTATTGAAAAAATTACTCCAATAAAAAGAAATAACACATGGGACCTAACTAGTCTTTGGAGAGGACACAAGGTAATCAGAATCAAGTGGGTGTACAAGATAAAGACTAATCAAGAAGGCAAAATAGAGAAGCACAAGACTGGGTTAGTCACTAAAGGCTATAAGCAGAAACATGGAGTTGACTACGATGAGATTTATGCTTCAATCTAAAGAAGTGATAATATTAGACTTCTCACAGCATTCACTACACAAAGTAGATGGAAGATTTTCATATGGACGTGAAATTGACATTCCTAATGGGTACCTAAAAGAAGAAGTCTGCATTGAGCAACCACCTGGATATACTAAAAAAGAACAAGAAGACAAAGTCTACCGACTGAAGAAAGCATTGTATGGATTAAAGCAAGTTTCGAGAGCTTGGAACAAGAGAATAGAAGAGTACTTCCAAGAAAATGATTTTGTGAAGGGTTCGTACGAACATGCCTTATACACGAAAAGAAATCAAGATGGTCCTATCGTGATTGTGTGCTTCTATATGGACGATATGATATTCATGGGAAATAATCCAGGTACGTTCAATGGTTTTAAGAAGCTATGACTTAAGAATTTGAAATGATAGATATTAGTGAAATGTCATACTTTCTTGGAGTAGAAGTAAAACAAATGGAAGACAGAATATTTTTGTCGCAAAAGAAGTATGCAGAGAAAATTTTCAACATGTTCAAAATGAAGGGTTGCAAGCCAGTAGCCACGCCAGCAGAAGCAGGCATAAAGTTGAGAATTAACTCGAATGGAGAGTCGATAAACTCGACACTATTCAAAATTATGATCGTAAGTTTGAGGTACATGACTTTCACACAACCAAATACAATGTATGCAATTGGATTGGTCAGTAGACACATGGAAAGATCACAACAAGATCACTTCAATATAGCAAAAAGTATTTTGAGATATGTCAAAGGTACGATCGATCATAGTTTATTTTATACACGCTCTCAAATTCAAGGTTGATTGGATTCTTGATTATGGTGTATTCAAATAATGATCATGGTGGAGACTTGATGATCGAAAGAGCACTTCAGGATATGCATTTCATAATGGATTGGAAATATTTTTCGTGGTCATCGAAGAAGCAACAAATAGTTGCTATCTCAACATGTAAAGCCGAGTATATAGCCGCGGTAGCGTGTAAGTGTCAAGCAATATAGCTGAAGAATATTTTGAGCGAGGTTGTATATGACACAAGAAGATCCAACTACGATATACATCGATAACAAATATGCTATATAACTTGTGAAAAGTCCAAAGTCACACAGTCATAGTAAAAATATAGACATGGGGTATTATTTTATTTGGAAGCAAGTGAAGAATAAAATTGTCAAGTTGTTTCATTGCAAAACTGTAGATCAACTTACAAATATTTTTACAAAGCTTCTTGAAGACAGACGTATTCTACAAACTCAAAAAAATGCTTGGCATGCAAGTCGAGTTTGAGGGGGTGTTAGAAATAACAAACCCTCCTAAATTGTTGTTGGCTGAATTGGTGACTATTGGTAAGAGAAGTCATTGTGGCGGGTACCCATCTAGGCTAAGGAGAAAATGGATGACAAAGTTCCACATACTACATTCACGACACATACTACAAGAAAAACAGTTTATGCCTATGGTACTGAAGCGCTGGCATAAGTAGAATGTACCGTAGGCATACCCTATGCCTACGGTGGTGTACCGTGATTACTTACAATGGCATAGACATATGCCTACGGTAGTAAAGACATAAAGCTTCAGCATGAAGCTTCAGCTTCAGCATCAAGCTTCAAGCTTTGACATCTCTTAGTTATCAAAGGACATGGGATACACGTAAGGCAGTTACAACTAATATAAATAGTATCTATGTACAATGCATTCTAATGAATTAGATTATAAGGGAAAGCAGTAGCTTATTTGGATTGTGTGACTAGCTGAAGCTAGTAGTGATATTTCTAAAGAAGATATTTTTGTGAGCGTTTTTTTATTAGAATTTTGTGTAAGAATTTCTTTTAAACAAATTTTATTATCAATATATATTGTTGTTTTGAGTTATATTTGTTTTGAGTTATATTAGCAGTTTTTGGTATTGACCTCCTTTGCCCGAAGGTAATAATTCGACTACACCGCGACTCCAAGAGATTAAATCACTTAACGCTTATATGCAGTTTTCAAGAGTAGATAGAGATCTAGATATGCGTACTGCACGCTATGATTATCAATGATGCGTAGTACCGTTCTCAGAATTATTGGCCACGCTTATATGCAGTTTTCAAGAGTAGATAGAGATCTAGATATGCGTACTGCACACTAAGATGATTATCAATGATGTAGTTGTACCTGTTCCCAGAATTATTGGTCTGAGGTTCCTTTTTTCTGCAGTCATTTTGAAGCAGAAAAATAAGGTCAGTTTTCAGTACTAAAATATGAAAAGACAGAGCTAGCAAAGAAAAATATATATCAGAGCTGTGCAGTCTGTTGGCATGAGGGTTGAAATATGCAACAAAAATATCAGCATGTAAGCAACCTTTGCCATAATTGCATGGAACGTCTTGGTCTTTTTCTTGACATACGCCTCCTCTATTGTGACATTCCTGGCACTCGGCAGATACTTGCAGTTCAATGATGAACGTTGAAGTCAACAGCTGAAACAAGTTAGATGGATAACTTGGAAGCATGTTTGGCGGGAAAGAAGGCAGCTGCATCACTTTACAGGAAGGTGGAGGATTGCTCGGAACTGAACTAGGATCTTTTGGATGTTTATAGTAGAAAGTATGGTAAGTGCAATTTTTGGAGCTGTAGCCGAGCTTTACGAGATCCTTTGAACCTTCGGCAGCACATTTGAACAAGGTGAGATTGTGGGGGATTCTGAAGGAAATAGACGGAAGGCTCGGAAGAGTTAAGTTACTGAGAGAGTCACAGTTTTGGTCACTTAGCTGACTCTTAAATTGTTCGTCAGAAATTTCAACGCTCCTCGGCCCCCAAAAGCGCTGAACTTTGTACTCTCGACCATGCTCTGCGAGTTGGATTTTTGGAAGAAGTGGTTCACTGCAATTTAACTTGCACAATCCGCATCGTGGATCAGCAAGAGAATCGTAGAACGGGAACTGAACAGGGCCAAACTTTTGGCAGGACAAAGAGACTGAACAATTAGGTTTCCCTCCTTCAGCCGAATGAAGAAGAGCTAGACGAGAGAGAAGGAAGACAGCCAAAAGGGTGGTAACAGCCATTTCTAGACTTCCAGCGTTAGAAAATGGAAGCAGATATAATTTTTTTGCTCCGTCACAAATATATTTAGATGTTTTCTCGTCATACACGCCAGTTGACTTGGAAAAATTGTTAGGGAAGACTTGGAGAAGTAGACTAAGCAAGGCAAGTGGGGACCTATGGAAACCTGGGAACTAGTTCATTGGCCATAGAGTTGTCAAACGGGCCGGGCGGCCCGTGGGCTGGCCCGACCCGGCCCGGTTCTGGCCCGGGCTGGCCCGGCCCCGTCCATGAACAGTAGCGGCCGAGCACAAGCGGGCTTGGGGCCGGGCCTGGACCAGGCCTTCAGATTCTGCGAAAAAGCCCGGCCCGGCCCGAAAACGGCCCGGGTTTGGCCCGGCCCAGTTCTGGCCCGGTTTGGCCCGGTCTGCGGCCCGGGTCTGGCCCGGTTTTGGCCCCACCACTTGTTTGAATTTTTTGCTTTTCCACCCCTTTCTTCCACCCCTTTTCCAAAATTTCACTTTTACCCCCCCAACAGCAATATAACGGCTAGTTTGGGGGGTATTTTAGTCTAACCTATATTTTTCAACTCCTTTACACTCTTACCCTCCCCAACAACTATAAACGGATAGTTTGTAGGGGTATTTTGGTCTTTTGTGAAGTTTCTAAAATCTATAAATTCACACCATTTCTCTCTAATTTTTCACACCAATCTTCTTACTCTCTCTTACCTAAACATTCTATATTTCTACAAGCTTTGCTACTATTTTCCTCTCCAATTACTACTCTTGCTAATTACTACTAGTATTTACTAATTAGTACTCTTGTTTATTAATTACTAGTCTTGCTAAATTCTTTTTAATTACTAACTCTCTAATATTTGTTACTCGTTCATTCTTTTAATTGTTATTTCTTATTACTACTCTTATACTTGTGTATTTAGTTACTCTTACAAAGTTTAGCGTGAAATATGGCTGGATTATTGAAGAAAATGAGGCGTGCATCGTCATCACGAAAAACATCATCATCATCGCAAGCACCACCACCAGCACAAGCGCCAGCGCCACGGCCATCACAAACACCAATCCAAGCACCAACACAACCATTCGTTCCTGGACGAATGAGTACAGGCTGTATGATAGATACCCAAGCCAATTGGGAGTTCAATCAAAACATTCCAGATTTTGAATACACGCCTGATGAAGACCCCCCGCATTATAGTCAAGGACGCAGCTCGGTTGGCGAAGCTACTACTCCGTGGCATAATCTCAACCCTATGCCTGGTCATGATGAAGAAGGGCCGAGCAATGCCTCCGGTAATGAGCCAGAAGTCCAAAAGGGGAAAAAAAAGAAAGCCGAGTGTTGGAATCATTTTGATGAAGTTACGGTGGACGGCATCCGAAAAGCTCGATGTAAGTACTGTGCTAAATTATTTTCGTCTGGTAGTGGTAATGGACATCTTAACAGGCATTACCCTCAGTGTGCACCTCGACAAGGCCACGTCGAACCTACCCAAACGCAGTTATCTTTTGACGGTAAGTTATTTGTTTATAATCAGCGAGAGCAAAGAGACGGTCTCGCTGAATTTGTTATTCATGATGAACAAGCCTTTTCTTTTGCCGATAATCCTAAGCACTCTAGATATATGAACACATACGTTCAACCTTTGTACAAAAAGGTTCATAGAAACACAACTAGATCCGATGCACTCCGACAGTACAATGCTGCTAAAGCACGCCTTATCGATTATTTCGATAAATTTGACGGTAAAGTTAGTCTTACTTCTGATATTTGGCAATCTCCTTATACTTTTGTTAGTTATTCTTGTGTGACCGCTCATTGGATTGATGCAGATTGGGTTATGCACAAGAGAATCATCGCTTTCGAGCACTTCCCTTATCCGCACGATGGAATGAACATTGCTATTCTTATATTAAAAGCATGCACCACATTTAAAATTAAGGATAAGATTATGAGTGTTAGTTTTGATAATGCTTCTAATAATAAAGTTGCTGTTGCAGCTTTAAAGGAGACGCTTCAACCTGTACTTAATGGTGAATTATTTCATGTTCGCTGTGTTTGTCACATTATTAATTTAATTGTTCAAGATGGTTTAGCTGCTGCAGGAGATATTCTTCTCAAAATGAGGGGTATGACAGCGTATGTTAATAGCTCGAGTCCGAGAACACAACAATTTAAAACGTTGTGTGTTCAATATAATATGCCTCGCAGGAGAGCAGTTACAGATGTGGTCCACAGGTGGAACTCTACATACCACATGCTTTTACACATTCTGGCATACCGAGAAGTCTATACGCATTTTCTACTAACCCAGTTCCCAGCCGGCTTGCCAACTCAAGAGGAATGGCAGATGGCCACATACCTAGCTGAATTTTTGGAGGTATTCTACACGTCTACCAATTTATTGTCTGGTACGTACTATCCCACCTCTCCTCTCGCTGTAATAGAAATTCTGAAGATGGCTACAATGTTAACAAAATGGAGATATATAGGACCCTTTAAGGAAATAGTAAAAGTGATGGATCAAAAATTTAATAAATATTGGAGTAAACTGCCTGCTATTTTTACTGTGGCTACTTGTTTAGATCCTAGGTTAAAGTTGCATGGCGTGAACGCCTCGATACAAGAGATATCGAAATTAATGTGCTACACAGCAGAGGAGACAACCGCATTCACAGCAAAAGTGAGCAAGAGGTTTGAGGACTTGTTCAACGTCTATCGTAATTCTGCTGACGTGCGCGGGCGAGCTACATCATCATCCACTGTTGAGAGGTATTATGCGCCATACCTTCAGGGCTTTGAACATCTAGTAGCAAGACAACTACCAGGTGAAGGTACTTCTAATTCGGCAGGTTCGTATACTTTTTCCTCTTTTAATGAGATTGGTGTATATGCAAATACTGATCATTATTCTGATTTATCAAGGCAAGAACAGGTTAATTTTAATTTGTTAAATTTTTGGAAACAAAATCAAAACATGTATAAAACTTTATCCCAAATTGCACGGGATGTACTGCCAGTGCAAGCCTCCACGGTTGCTTCAGAGTCGGCATTTTCAGCCAGCGGGAGGGTTTTGGATGACAGGAGGAGTCGTCTTAACCCCGAGTCGCTCGAGCTATGTGTATGTTGGAAGGATTATCTTGATGCGAAATACCGCGAGCAAGATAAACCGATTGATGATAGGAAGAGCAGTGACTCGGATATTGAAGTACTTCTGGATGATTAGGTAATTTGTTTTTATTTTCCTCTTTTGATCCTTTTGGTTGACGTTGCAGATTTCTTGATCTTTGATTGCTGATATTTTGGATAGACATGCATTATTATTTTGATTGTTAGAATTTTAAGAATAAATTTTTTCACAAAATATACTTTTTTCATATATATAAAATAAATTTTTACAAGCAAGATATATATTTTTTCGTATATATAAAAAAATAGGTAACTTCGCCTGTTTGTTTACAAGCAGCCGGTCCCAAGCCCGGATAAAAGGAGGAGGGCCTATGAACACATTTATTATTTTTCTATATAAATTGTTATGTGTTAAGATTTTATTAATAAAGCTCACCAAGAAGAGTATGAAAATGTTTAACATATAATAAAAAATATAATGGCTAACAAATAAATATGTATATACATACATACATATATATGTATATTACTTATAATGAAATAAAAGGATAAAGATTAGGTTCGTTAAATTGTGAATATTGCCTAGAGATGAAATTTAAAATTGAATAACAAGAAGAAAAAAAAAAAGGGGGCCCGGGCCCGGCCCTAGATATTGGGCCTAGGGCCAGGGCCTGGACTGGGCCTAGGTTTGCCTTCGGCAGGCCCGGCCCGGCCCGGTTGACAGCCCCACTGGCCCGGCCCCGACCCCGGCCCCACAGCAGGCCCGATGGGCTTGGGCTGGGCCGGCCCAAGCCCGGCCCTTTGACAACTCTAATCGGCCAGCACCAACCTTAAATATCTCGTTGGTGGGGTAAAGGGCTCAAATTAAGGAGTTTCCTACTGAACTTCCTCGTTGACCGGCAGTACAAAGACTTGACCCTCGACTCTTCAGAGCCCTCTAATTCTTCCAACTTATCTGACAAGTCAAGTGGGGACCTTTGGAGAAGTAGACTAACAACGGTATTTCTCACACACATTGCAACCCCCAGCCTTCCGGTTTAACATAAATAAAACCACTTGCCAGCAACTCTTCATACTCATCACCACCACCATCACCCTCCACTGGATCGATAGGCGCCACCATGCTAGTATCACACACTCCCAATGCATCACTCAGGTTCTTATCATTCGCCACCATGGCCAAATACCAACCATCACCATCACAGTCAGTCATATACTTCAAAGCTCCTCAGGCAACTGCGTGCAACAGTTGGACAACAGACTAAGGTTTGAAACACTTCCAAGCACAAGCTTATCAGGCTCAAGTGATATGTTCCGAACTTGTGGGAAGCAGCCGGATTGATGTGAAGGGATCGGTTTGTGGAGCTGATTTGTTGGATGATTCAAAATGTGAGCTGAAATTCAGGGTAACCAGAAAAGGGTTCTTGAAGGCCTTGGATGTAGGATGGGTAGGTTACATTATTTGTGCCGCAGTATTTGGGCACGCAGGCTTCAAACATTGGATCAAAGCAAAATCCTTTTTCTAATAACAGAAAAAAGGTTCATATATAAAGGTTCAAGTATGCGATAAAGGTGGGCAACCTATTTATGATTCATATTGTTTTTAGAATGGGAGAAAACTGCTTTTTGGTCGTCATCTGCTAACTGGCCAGCGTTGATAAATCAAATGGCGGGGCAATCATTTCCAAAGGAGTTGATCCAACGCTTTCACTAGAAAACATCGGTGAACTTCATAGATACCAATCAATCAGACGGGCGATCATTTCTTCAACCAATTCATCTGGTTATTGTACTAATTCATTTGGAACATACAAATGAATACATAGGTGTATCCTCTTGCAAAAATAAAGGTATATCTTCATTGCCTGTGTCCAAAATCCTTCCTTCTGCAAATGTCGAGCAGTATGGCAAGATGAACAGCGGAAGTAAATAACTACTTTATCGCTGCATGACTGGACAATAAGGTAAAGCCGTGGAGCGGTGGAGGGAACCAAGAAAATTTAAACGTTGCCCTTTTCTGTCACTTGCCCTCCTTTGCAAACCCCGAAAGTAATAATTCGTCCAGAAAAACGTCTGCTCTTGCTCCACCGTGACTCCAACAGACTAAATTATTTCACGCCAATATGCAGTTTTCATGAGTGCATAGCGATTAGATATGCATACTGAACGCTAAGATGATTAATGATGTAGCTGTACCTGATCCCAGAGTTAGTACGTTCCTTTCTCCTGCAGTCATTTTCAAGCAGAAAAATAAGGTCAGTTTTCAGTACAAAAATCTGAAAAAAGACATTGCTACCAGAGGAAAATATAGATCAGAGGTGTGCAGCCTGAATTGCTGGCAATATTAGGGTTGAGAATTGCAATAAAAATATCAGTACACAAGCAACTTTTACCATATCTGCGTCGAATGCCTTCGTCTAAATTTAGACATACGCCTCCTCCCCGTGACATTTGAGGCACCTGTCAAATACTTGCAGTTCAATAGTGAAGTTTGAACTCAACAGCTGAAACAAGTCAGATGCAGCACTTGGAAGCTCGTTTCGCGGTAAAGAAGGCAGCTGCATCTCCGTACAGGAAGGTGGAGAATCGCTCGAAATTGAACCACGATCGTCAGGATGTTTATATTGGAAAGTATGGCAACTGCAATTGAACCTATAGCGGAGCTTTTCGAGATCATTTGAAAGTTCGGCACATTTGAACAAGGTGAGATTGTGGGGGATTATGAAGGAAATAAAGGGAGAGCTCGGAAGCGTCGAGTTACCGAGAGAGTCACAGTTTTGGTCACTTAGCTGACGACAAGGTAGTTTGTCACTAATTAGAACATTATTCGGCTCCGAGTTGAAGAGTTTAGAAAGTCGTACTCTCGACCACTCGCTTCGAGTTGGATTTTTGGCGGAAGTGGTTCATTACAAATTAACTTGCACAATCCGCATCGTAGATCAGCAAGAGTACTACTATATATAGAATGGGAAGCGAACGGGGCCAAGCTTTTGGCAGTAGTAAGACCGAACAACTAGGCTTCCCGTCTTCAGCTGAATGAAGAAGAGCTAGACGAGAGAGAAGGAAGACAGCCAAAAAGGTGGTAAGAGCCATTTTTAAACTTCCAACCTAACAAAATGGAAGCAAAATATAAATGTTTTTGCTCCACCACAAATAAATGTAGATGTTAGCTCCTCATACACGCCAATAGACTTGGGAAATTGTTGGGGAAGACTTGGACAGGTAGACTAAAAAGCCAAGTGGGGGACCATTGGAAACCTAAGAACGGCGATCACCGGTCAACCGATCTATATAATATATAATAAGCGAAGTAAGAAAGACATTGATAATTTTTTGCGCGACAAATCATCGCTTCTTTATATGACACGTCATCGTCTCATTATTTTAAGATTAATTAATTTCTATATTAGTAAGTCTTATTTAATTTAAAAATCAATTTTATTCATTCTAAAATTCTACATAATCAAAAAACTAATCTATTAAGACTTCTTTTTGACAATTATGTCTGTAAAATTCAAAAACTAATTCTAATCGTTTTAAAACTCAACCTTATCATTATACTAACTAATTGGAACTTATATTGACTATTGTATCTTTAACGCTACTCTCTACTATAAATATAATAACTTATATATATATATATATATATATATATATATATATATATATAGCAAAATAATATTTCAAGCGCGATCTGGGCCGTTAATTTAAAAGAAAACTCCAAAACTCGCCTTTTCGATATGCTAATCATTCGTCCGCGACATTATGTCCGGACGAATTTTTTATAAAATTAAAATCCTCCACCCGTCCGCTAATTGTATCGCGGACGACTGACAGGCCCTGACGCATGTCAAAAATTTTAGTAATCAATACACAATATTGCGACTTCATTTTTGACCTTTTTGCCCTGAATTTAAAAACGCTAATCATTTTAAAATTCGGACTAATCATTATACCCACTTATTGACTTCATATGACTTTTCTCTTTCATTTCTAATATGTATAAAAAATCATATCTAAAAAGAAAATACCACTTTCAAATTAAAGCAAAAATTAAATTAGAAAAATAATTCTCTCATTCTAGACTCCACCTAATTCTCTACTAATATATTTGACTTTTTATTAACAATTATGTCCTTAAAAGTTTCTAAAATTGAAATTTAAAAAAGACCCAAAAAAATAACTTAATTGGATTTCCACCTGAAGGCTGATCAACCATTCATGAAATTCTAGCAATCAATATACTCATTTTGTTAAAACTTCTTCAACCTTATGTCCTTAAAATTCAAAAACTCAACCGTCATTAGATTAACTTAGGGCTAATTACACCTATGTCCCTGAGGTTTGGGGGTAATTACACTCAAGGACACAAAGTTTCAAAATGTAACACTTATGTCTATCGACAAACGGAACCCTAAAAATCTTAACGGTTTTAATGAAAAGACTGTATTGCCCCTGAGTTAGAACCTTATTTTTTTTAATGCCATTACTTCATTAAAAAAAAGACTTTTTATTTCATCTTTACTTTACTTTAACCCCCCCCGCCCCAATCTGCATCCCCCTTCCCCGTCACCCACCCACACATTCTTCCTCCCCTTCCCTGGCGCCGACGACCTGCCTCCCCCTTCGTCACCCACCAGCCTCCCCCTTAGCCTTCCCCGTCTGCCTTCCCGGCCCAATTGCGCACCACCCTCCCCCTTCCCCTAGCCCTATCACCGCACCACCTCCCCCTTATATTATATATATATATATATATATATATATATATATATATATATACATATACCATACTTATATATTATATATAACCACCCTCCCCCTTTCAATTTAGAAGCCGTTAACCCTCCTTCCCCTTTACTCCTACCACCCTACCTTAGCCTTATGCGCCGCGATTAAGATCCTTGACCTTATGTCCTTAAAAGTTAGTCAATAGTAATGGAAATCCATAGACCCGAAAAATAACTTATGAGATTTAGAATAAAAATTTGATCAATCAATTAAAATTTTACCTAATCAATTTTTTAAACCCTAATTGCGAATTTATGTTTTGAAAATTTAATTCGCGAATTCTAATTTTGAAACCTAATTCAAATTAATCATTTGAAACTAATTTAATTAGGGTTTTGAAATTGAGAATTGCAGATCGAATTAGAACAATTTCTAAATGAGATATAAAACAATCATATCTAGGAAGGTGAAAAATTGTTGAATTTTAACAGCAACTGAATGTAAGATCATAAATTAATTAATTTGAGAATTAGTGTTTGTAAACTCTAATTTAAAAATCTAATTTTCAAATTATATTAAAATCTTAAAGAATTAAGATTTGTTATCCTAATTTAAAATTTATAAAAATTATTCAAGATATATTGTACAAGTATTGGATTTTAAAATAAAAATGATGAACAATATTTTTTGGATTCTACCTAACAATATACTGATCATTTGAAACATTCTTTCTACCAAACTTATGTCCTTAAAATTCAAAAACTCAACCTTATCATTAGATTAACTTATTAGGATTTAATATTAACTACTTTATCTTTAAAATTACTCTCCAATATGAATATAAAAACTCATATATATATATATATATATATATATATATATATATAAACAAAATTAATACTTTTGATTTAGAAGAAAAAATAATGTTACAATTAAGATTAAACAACTTAGGAGACTTAAAAGAAAAAAAAAGGTCTAAAAACAATTTTGATAGGTGCCTTTTGATTTAAATTTGATTAATTTGGCAAGAATAATAAGGGTTGTATAATTTAAAAATTAATTCTAAACATTTTAGAACTCAACCTAATCCATACAATATTTTACTCTTAAAATCACTCTTTAATATGAATATAAAAATTCATAAATTGAAAAAGGACAAAAATAACATATTAGATTTAAAAGTGGAGAAAATGACATTCTAATTAAGTTAAATGTCCTACCATTATACACACACACACACACACATGTAATATACGTAAGATAGTCATCGTTAATAATATGATATATAGATTTAATAAACAAATTATAAGTCAACATTTTTAAGTAAGATATGACGACAACCAAACTGGTTATACCCCATATATAAGGATTTAGAAAACAAAATCAACTTTTTACTACAATTTATTGTTGAAATATTGGTGGCATAATTGTCGCGATATTTATAAACCTTATAAATATCAATTGTACAATGTTTAAACTCTATGCTATAGATGTATTTACGTATTAGGCTTTGATTTGACTATTAAAACCTTAATTGGATTGTCATGCAATTTTTGGGTAATATTTGCATACGCATGTATATTTACTTTAGTTCCTTTGAATTGTAAGTTCAATGAACAATACCGTTTGACGATGTAAGAAAAAAGAAGCTTAAAAATACAAAAATCTAGCGACGGCACTGTAACATAATCTACTCATTATACTTTAAACTTACAGTTCAAATGAACCAAAGCAAATATATATACATATGCAAAAATTCTGTAACAATTTCATGACCATCTAATTAATCAAGACTGCAATTTTAGAAGCGTATGAGATGAAAAAACTGGATGTCATGTTCGTATCTGAATAAATTGGTGATTTCTTGAAATAACTATTCATCAAAAAATAAGAATGGATTATGATATTTACGATTACAAAGATAAAGAACTCTTAACCTAGCTTTCGAAGCTAAGAGACTTGGTTTTGAGATGTTATAGGTTGAACCACTAAAAGAACTTAATAATAATATAGTCTTGACAAGTTACTTGAAGCTTTTACAAAAAAAAGTATTAAAAATTTCTTACCAATAATCATAGATTTAGCATAAGTAGATTTTTTTTTCCTCATAAGATGTTCATCTCTTTTTGTTTCTTTAATGTGGTATGCATTAATACACTTTTTATAACTTTTTAAAATATTTTGATTACTTACACAAGCTTGATTCAGGATCGTGAATTATATAATATCTAACAGCTAATGCGAGACATGCAATGATAACTCATGACACATCTTTGCAATGTGTTTCTAATATAATAATAATAATATAAAAACTAAGGTTAAACATATTAATGTTGCTAAAGATCTCATAACATTATTTTGAATAGGATCCTTAATTTGGCAATTAATTAAATTGATAAATATAGTAAACATTTAAATAATAAGCCTTATGCAATTCGAAAATCAATTTGAAACATTTAAAATTTTCTAACCAATATAGTAACTTTATTTGAATATTATATATCGAAAGCTCTTTACATGAAATATTAACCTGTAAAACAAAAATTACTTAAAATATTTAATAAGAAAAATTAGGTGCTATTTCAAATTCATATTTCTTAATTTCAACTAATTTTATGTTGAAAAAGTTTCGAACCAATTATTTCTATGGTATTTTTATTGTGAGTAATTAAACTCTTAAGCATTCTAAATTTTGCATTAGCAATATACCATTTATAATTTTATGTTAATTTTACACTTCTGAATAGAATTGCATATAAAATCTAAAAAGATATTAGTTATGTCATGATATAGACTAAAACTTTGACTGAAAACCTTATTATCTCTGAAGATAAACATTCTTACTTAGTAAGCATGCTTATTGTATACTTTGTGAAATCTTGGTTAAATTTTGTTCAATAATTTTCTTATTACGAGGTCTTGATTAGTTGTGTTGGTGGATTACATTTTCTTTTAAAAGTGGCACATCGTCCTTACTTAATAAGTCGTGTTGATTAACATTTATAAATAACGTGCTTTAAACAAATATATATCAAAATTAAACTAATATGTAATTAATGTTATGCGCAACCCATTTAAGGTCGAAATTATTTTTAAAAGATGCGTAGAAAATAATAAAAATGTCTTGTGCAATAGCAAATTAATCTCAATATGTTCTCCGCATAATTTTATCAGTAGAATTTATTTTTTATTTTTTGTTTACTAAATAAACTTTTAATTTTTGTTCATCTACATAATTACCAAATCAGAATTAACAAATATATACAAGAACATTGCTTATTGATATTTCACCATAAGGGTTAATTTATTTTATTACAAGTAAGTCCAAGCACAAAATTAAAGTAACCATCTTTGATGAAATAATTATAAAATAATAAAATTGTGCAATATATGTTATTATGCATTTCAAAACTATTCAAATAAATTACTGTTAATAAACAGTCACGTGCTGGCATGGAATTTTGGGCTAGTTTATTATAAAACCACTTCTCAGCAACTCTTCTTACTGAACACCACCAATATCACCATTTACTTGACCCACCGGCGCCACTGCACTCATAGCGCACACTCGCAAAACATTGCCCAAGTTTGTATCTGTGCCAACATCATCAAATCCCAACCACCACCACCACATCCGACCATATACTTCAGCAGCTCCTCAGGCGGCTGCATGGAATAGTTGGACAACAAAGTAAGATTGGAAACATTGCCAAAAAAGCCAACTTTTCGGGCTAAAGTGAAAATTTGGAGGAGCAGCCGGCGTTACTTGGACTCAAAACGAAGGCATCATATACGTGAAGAGAGCATTTAACATAGTTGATTTCGTCCCATAAATTTTATTTTTTTTCCGGGGGTATATGGAGTTTTGGGTGCGTATTGTTAGTCCAAGGGAGCTAAAATCCAGGGTCCCCACAAAATGGTTCTTGAAGACCTTGGATATAAAATGGGTAGCTTATGCCAAGTGCGCCACCGTTTTTTGGCAGGCTTGAAACATTGGATCCACACGGAATCCTTTTTCTGATAAAAGAAAGAAGGTTAATACATAGAGGTTCAAGTATATATGCGATAAAGGTGAGCACCTGTCCCAACTCATATGGAGATGCTGAAATGTCAGAAAGGGCTAGCCTAGCACACAAGACTGCACGCCGCTCGCTAGAAGGATTGGCTACATACCCCTCCTATTGTATTATGTCAAGGTTGCAGAAGGACTAATAAAAGCCCCAAAGGAGATGAGAGGGAGGGACTACTGCTAGGAATTACTTGTGAAAAAACATGGTTTGACTTGACTTGAAGCACTCTAATGGCATTATTGCCAACATTGTACTTGAATTCCTCGTCATTACCTGTGCCCAAAATCCTTCCTCCTGCAAATCTCGAGCAGAATAACAGCAACTTAAAATCCCCTTTTACCACCGGCTGCATGACCGAGCAATAAGGTGGAGCGTAAAGGGAACCAAGATCACTTGAATGTTGCCATTTTCAGTCACTTGCACTCCTTTGCATACCCCGAAGTATATTTCGTCCATAAAACGTTCTACTCTCGCTCTGCCGCGACTTTAGGAGAATAAATTACTTCTATTGCACTGGTAGAACTCTCCTAACCCCAAATATATATCTCACCCCCATGAGCAATCATTGAATGGAAGTACATTTCCTCACCGGTTCCTAAGCAATGACAGAGACCAAAGAAGGCAACAGCTACCTCAGATTTGAAAACGAGGAGTATACGTCTTTACTCCCCCGGACTATTTCCATTCTTAAAAACCGCTTCCACTCTTGGTCAAGAATGAAGAAGAAAATGAACAACAGTACCAGATGCGAGCCACCTGGTGTCTATCCTTACGGTGGTCATGGTGACGTACAGCACTTGTTGGTTCCCGAACTCGACATGATTTGGCCACATCTGCTCTTCAATTGTACCAACATACGCAATTGAATCAAGGAACCAGTATCATTACTAAAAAACAGATGCAGTAAAAAGAAAGGAGATCTTTGCCTGTTCCTAAAGATTCTTGTCAGCTTTGTCAATGAACATACAATAGAAACTCGGTACAGCTGCCTACACTAGACATACACTAGAAATCATCTATCTCACTATTTGCAAATATTACAAATATACATTTGCCGCAACACCATTCAGGATTCAAACAATTGGCCATCCGAGAAAAATTATGATTGGTGAAAAGAAAGATGTCAACATATGGGAGAAAAAATTGAGTTAGACCACATTTAACTCCACTAGGCCATTTTCCTTTCATGGCATCCTTCTTATTGCGGCCATCAGGACATAAAAGTTGAGCTCGTAGAGAAGATGGAACCCGCATGAACCGATGTACCCTTACCTGCAGCATAGTCAAACTGGCAAACCGCACACATGAAAGGACCAGGTGTGGTTTGACCGCTGGGCTCATTACTTCCCAATCTGCATGGTGCGCAAACAATAGCCTTGTAACAAAGCACACCTAACACATTATATAGTAACTCAAGAACCCACAGCAACCCAAAAAACCAAATGCATGACAATTCCAAGATTATACTTAAAGGAACAGGCCAAGCTATGTAATTCCAGCAGGGAAAACAAATGGAGTATAGACTCCTGAGCCTATTCATGATCTATAACAGATTCCTCAATAACTTACAAATGTGACTCCCTTTTAATCTTGATCAAAATCAACTTATATTGACTTGAATTTGACTGGGTTTGTGAGACAATCCTACATCCCAATGTTGCCAAGGTGATGGATTAACATTAATAACCTGTAAATAAGTTCATCGTGCCACCACCACAAATCTTTCTAGACAATGCATATCAATCACAACTTCCCCCTTGGTCTACACAATCTCTACAGATTAGGATGTCATAAAGATGTGTTAGTTTTTAGACCTTCTCAAAATTAAATCCAATCGTATTCTTCGATGACACTGTTCAGTGTTTTCTATGGGCTCATCAGCCTCAAAATGCCATTAAGCATACAATTCATTTCCAGAACCCCTCTATTTACATTCAATTTTCTTATACAAGCGCCCTACCTACATCCAGAATATCCAGCATCTGCATAAACATTTAACGCCTTAGCTCCTGGCATCGAAGCATGCAGCAATTGACACAAATTCGCTCTTCAAGTTTTATGTGCAAAAACTAATCGTCAATAATCCGTCTTTTTTTATCTGTCTCATGTCAGGTTTGTTGGAGACTACTTGGTAAATTGTTACATTAGTGATTAGTTAATCTTGCATTTCCTAACCCGTAGGTTGACCTAACGGTTAACTGTAATTTAACTTTTCTTGTGTGCCTAGAACCGCTGTTCTTGATGTTGATGTAATTAGAACTAGGATTGTCCCCTTTTGATTCTTGGTAGCACTTGGCTGAAATTTCAAAAAGGAGGAGTTCCTCTCAGCTTGCAAGCTTATAGAGCATGTTGGCTAGTTCTAGAGCTGAAATAGGTCTGATAACAATTTGAAGTAGTATTAGGGGTGCTAAAGAGATCTGCATTTCAGCAGATTACAAAAGGAGACAACAGCAGAGCAATAGAGCAGAAACGGGGGAAAATGGACTGGTTTTTCACTGATTCATCCTTCTTACACAATAATTTCAGCACTACTCACATGCTAGAACCTCCTGTTAGCACTAATAACAAGCTAACATATGGCCTACATGCAATACACAAGTTAATAATCTCACAAAAGACACAACCAAGGTTAACAAAGCTAACTGGGTAACACTAACAAGTTAGGACAGGACATTACATCTCGACAGAGCAGAAGAATGACTGGTGCTATTGACTCCTTCACGTAAATGCATGGCTATATCAAATGAATTTTAGGTCTCTGATAACTGCTGATGGCCAACTGCCACTTTCGCTCACTCTCAGTAGTGAACTGATTGATTTGCATTCAATTGTATAGTGTGGAGTTTAAGTTCAAGCTTCTCATGAGTACAATTTTAGTACTCGATTTTCTTACTGCCTCTTCTTACATTATTTCTTCCCAATATGTTTAGGTATAATGTGATTTAACGTGCCCGTTGACCTCGATTATGTACATGTTGAGGAAGACAGGTAGAAACCGAGTGAATCAAGAGCCAAATAGAGGCCTAGCAGTTCATATCACAGAGTGATCTTGGTTGAAACGGGACAGTCAAAGACTCTACATAATATAACTACCAAAATGAAAGACTTTATTTACACATCAAGAATGGGATACGTTTTACAGTTACTGTGTACCCATGACTCAAAATTTCCTTGCCAAGCTACATGACACATAATTTAAATGTGCAAATTTGTCAGTTAAGCTACGGCTCTTCAGCACCACAACAACAACAGAGACGTAAATACCCTTCTTAACAACTAAAGGATCACCATATTGGATATCTCTATATATGGCAAAAGAATCTTCTCTTGATCACGTTGGGGAAGATAAAACAGGCTTTGGGAGGATCCGCAAAGACTGTAAGCTCCCTTCTAACATGTCCACCACCCTAGTCATTGATGGGCGACTTGACGGGTTGTATGCACCATAAGCTCACTATCACCATCTTCCTTGCCGTTTCATTTTCTGCCTCACTTATTATACCATTATGCACACCAAGTTCACCTGATTCAAGGTGGTTGTATATCCAGTCGGGAAAGTACATTTCACTTGAATGGTCAACTTCAGGCTTGATCTTGTTCGTCCCTCCAACCATTTCTAGAACCATCATCCCATAGCTGTATACATCTGACTTGTGAGAGAACCCTCCAAAAAGTTCCTACAAAATACTTCCGGAGCAATATACCCAACAGTACCTCTTGCATTCAACATTGATACGACACTCTCTTTTCGGGGACATAGTTTTGCAAGGCCAAAGTCGGATATCTTTGGGGAGAAGTCCTCATCTAGAAGGATGTTGTGAGGCTTTATGTCCAAATGCAAAATTCTCGTGTTACAACCACGGTGCAAGTACTCTAATCCTCGAGCAATTCCTATTGCAATTTGGGACAGTTTTTCCCACCCCAGTTGGCAGTCTGTTAAGGAACTGCCTTCATATACAAATTTCTCAAGGGATCCGTTTGGCATGAATTCGTAAATGAGAGCTCTCTTGTGACCCTCAAATACGAAACCCAAAAGAGTTACAACGTTAACATGGGAAGTCCGACTACCTCATTAAAAAAACTCTTCTCCCTTACCTTCCGATTTATTTAAAACCTTCACCGCCACAGGACTGCCATCCCGTAACTTTCCTCCGTATACACAACGATAACCTCCTTGGCCTAATTTAACTTTGAAGGAGTTGGTTATCGTTTCACATCCGAATAATGGTACCTTTTCGGTGCAAGGGACCCATAGCTCTTGAGAATGGCTTCCACGTCGTGATAGTTTCCTCTCTTGCTCCATTCCATTAATTTACCAGGTGCAGATCTCCATTTGAAGGCAGTGACTATAATTATGAAAATGGCAATTACCGCAACCAAAAGTGCTGCAGACAGTCAAGGCAAAAACTGAGATACGAAACACAAGAACCACTGCAATGCCAAAGGGTTCAATGCAAACAAACAAATTTGTGAAGCCCTTACCCCTGCCCTCCCCGCCAGCCACAAACCACAAATAGAGAATGGTATAAAAGTTACCTACATATTGTCTATAGCAGTCGTTTCTTTTTAGAACAACTTATGAGGAAGGAAATAGCTAAAGCAATCTCACGCCAAAACTAAACTACACATCTTCAGATTCTACGGACCAATACACTAAGTTTTGCAGTCTATGTCTGGTCGGTTATTAAGTGAAAATTCCTCAAATTCTTTTACAGTATATTAAAAAATAATTGTACATGGGACTTACAGAATACTAGCTATTAGACTGTGCAAATGTACGGGATATGTTTAAAAAATTATCTTCCTTCTAATTTTAAGAAGTACAACAAACACGCATTAAGTCATATTATTGAAATTTCTAATAATCATGTAATATACATTCATATGTCTCTCGCAGTCTATGTTGTTTATGCATGTTATATACGCACAAAGTTGTACTCCACAATCCTAACTTCTTTGACATGATAGAAAAATGCATGAGAATATTAGAGAGATTTCAAAGCACCGAAATAAGGTGTTGAAAATATTGGTTAAAACGCATTAAGTATTGATATGTTACGACTCTAGTTAATTGCAGTAAATATATAAATTAAAGTATAAGATCACATCTTAAAAATACCTTTTTGGAAAGTTTTGATGCATACTTTTACTTACAAATTGGATGTGAATTTTATAATAAGAATAATTATATGGTATAACCTTATAATGTTTTTTTATAAACAATACTTTTGACATTTAGTTACAAATTATGAAAGACAATCTCGTGCTAAGATATAATTGTAGATTCAGACCTTTTAACTCAATAGTCAAGCATCAATTTTTCCTAATCACCTGGTTAAAGCAATCTTATCTCCAAAGATATTGTGAAGGAAGAAAATCATCATTCATAAGCTCATTTTTATAATTCTATTTGTTTTTGTTAAAAGAATCTAGTAAAGAGTTACAATCTTCCCTCTTAAAGGATGATGATGTATATGAAGTTCAACCTTCCTATAAGCATAAATGCTAATTGAGTTATCTGATATATTTCTTTATGCAAAGCACTTCACATATTTTTTGTTCGGTGCATAATGAAAAAGAAATATAGTATTCAAAGTATGTTCTATGTATATGTTCAAATTATCAAAGATTAATCGAGTCATCATTATGTCTTTTTCTTCGGACTATCCAGTCCAGATTCCGAGTATAACTCATGCACCACTATTACATTGATACTAACTCGAAATACCTTAGTGCTATCACTTTAAATGAACATATATAGAACTACCACTATGAAACCTTATTACTTGCCCAAGGTATATCAGAGCATAACTTGTCAACCACCATTATATTAATGCAACCTCTAATAAACTTAGAATTACAACAACCACAACCATGTCGAGAACTACATGTAGCATTGCAACCATGGCTTTCTAGAACTATTACAAATTTCAATCTCATTAACAGTGGTACAACTACCATCACAAGAATTACCATTATCATATTTATAATCATTGTCACCTCTCCGGTTCCTACCACTGTCATACTGTGACATCTATTGCTGAAATCTCCCAAGTACTGCAATACCTTAGCTCATAATTGGCCATTGTCATCAATTAATGGGAAAAAATTATTTTAACTCATTTACCCTTACATTTATTTTCTTCCAACTCAATCTTAGCTTGACACAAGTTATTTTCTTTCAAATACATATTGTTCATAATTAAAACTAAGTGTAACACTTTAGACTTTAACGGTATAACTTATAAAAAATTAGATTCCTTTTAAACTTTCCTTTAGGATCTCAAGGAACATATAATTCTCTTGGAATTTCTAATGTAGTTGTTGATCAAGAGTTCTAAAAATCTTACTTGTCAAAAATATAAGAGCTCAACAAATCTTACTTGTTGTGAATATTACGTGTAGAAATCAATAGTACCTATAAGTTCTTTAATAATAAAACATAATAAAGAGTTAGTAAGTAGGGAAGATTTTGTATTTTATATTTTGAGATTTTAATTTGTTATTTTAAAATACTTTTGAGGTGCTAATAATCAAAACTAAGGCCTAGTATATAAGTGTAATGATTAGGTAGAATTTTATAAGGTGTATGATTGGTTTCTTAGTTTTATAAAGTTTACAAATATAAAGGAAATTATTCTTACGATTATTCTAATAATAAATCATAGAAAAGAGTTCAATAAGGTAGAAAAAGAAAGAATACTAAAACAAATAGAATTCTTGAATCTTATATATCCAATTCAAAAAACTTGGACTCTAAATCAAAAAGACCAATTAATTTGGGGAACTACGACATGCTAAGCTGAAGCTAATGTGTCAGAAGGAGAAGATTTCTAAAAAAATCTATGTGGTGTAAAGATAGAGTTCTAAAAATCTTATTATTTTAAAGTGTTTTTGATGTGTTAATAATCAAAATTAGCACCTAATGTATAAGTATAGTGAGTAGGTAGAGTTTTATGAGATGTATGATTAATTTTTTAATTTTATAAAGTTTACAATTATAGGGTAAATTATACCTGCTAATTTTCTAATAATAAATGGTAGAAAATAGTTAAAAAAAAATAAGATAGAAAAAAAAAGAACACCAAAACAAAGGTAAAAAAAGAAAAGAACACCAAATTAAATAAGATTCTTGAATCTTATAAGGTGTTACTAATCAAAATTAAGGCCTAATATATATGTATAGTGATTAGGTAAAGTTTTATAAAGTGTATAATTGGTTTCTTGATTTTATAAAGTTTACAAATATAGGGTGAATTATACCTACCAATTTTTTAATAATAAATCATAGGAAAGAATTAAATAGGGTAGAAAAGAAAAAGGACACCTGACCAAATAGGATTTTGTATATATCCAATTTAAAAAAGTTGGACTCCAAATGAAGAGATCAATTGAATTGAGGATCTACCACAT
Organism: Escallonia herrerae; assembly: GCA_033070095.1. Classification (NCBI taxonomy): domain Eukaryota; kingdom Viridiplantae; phylum Streptophyta; class Magnoliopsida; order Escalloniales; family Escalloniaceae; genus Escallonia; species Escallonia herrerae. The sequence continues at coordinate 69,123 of JAVXUP010002877.1, forward strand.
GCAAAGTTGAAGCTTACGTAGCAGAAGAAGAAAGTTCCTCAAAAATTTTACTTGTCGCAAAGATAGAGTTCTAAAAATCCGACATGTCGCAATTTGAAGTGAAGGTTTCAGCTTTATATATACTAGTCCAGTAACCCTGACAAGGCCCGGATTAGTTTTATTTAACGACTTATGTATCCGAAATTCTAAGTGTCAGTATATTTTGTTAGAGTTAAGGTTATGTATTTAGGCGATACGTCGATAGTTTTGAATTAAGCTTTATTTGTATTTGCATGAAGCGAACAATCAAATTCAAAATATGTCGCATTTGTGCATTTCACAATTTGGTAATTATATTATGTAGAGTCTTTGACTGTCCCGTTTCAATCAAGATCACTCTGTGATATGAACTGCTAGGCCTCTATTTGGCTCTTGAATCATTCGGTTTCTAGCAGTCTTCCTCAACATGTACAAAATCGAGGTCAACTGGCACGTTAAATCACATTATACCCAAACATATTGGGAAGAATTAATGTAAGAAGAGGCAATAAGAAAATCGAGTATCATAACCAAAAGAAACTCATAAAAACCATAAAACTAAAGATGTTTCAAAATAATAAATACTGGACTGATTCCCCATTTATTACCTTTGTAAACTTTCGTACGATTACACACGATAGTTAAAGATAATATTAAAAGAACGATCATACGTTTCCTTTTTAGTAATTACTATACTACTCTATAATTAAGTAAAAGGTATGTTAAATGGATAAAAACTTTGTTCACGATATGATGTATATGATTCCCAATTTAGAAGTTTATGTCACACAATTAAAATTAATTTCTTAAGTAAATTACCATGTTGGTGTTTTAATATATTTTTTAAAATTATTTCATATTCGCTTTGTATATTATTTTTGTAAAATAGAAATGAAATATCTTTATTTGTAAGTCATATAAGCTTTGATTTCTTTTCTGTTTGCATGTATTGGTGTATATGATTCTCAATTTAGAATTTGAGGTCAATTTTGCGACACGTCATCATATTTGTTTTCGAGCTCTTTTTCTTTTTTATTCCTGTTTATCAAAATTACACATGCATCGTAATTCTTTACTTTACTTTATTATAAAAAAAAATTCGTAGCTATTATTGCCATAATTTTAGTTTACCTTACACGAATAGAAAACCAATTCTATACCTTCTAAAATTATACCTAATTAATGTATCAACATATTAGGACTTAATTTTGATTAAAACTTTAACATAACAAAAGAAACACTCAAAAATATAAAATAATATAAACTAATTTTAAAAAATAGGTCATATCACTTAGTAAATTATATTCAAAAGATCTTCATTTGTGAATTATTTATCTTTGATTTTATACATGATTTTTGTATTTTACATTTATGAAATTTTATTTTATTTTAAAAGTACTTTTGAGATGTTATTAGTGAAAGTTATGACCTTATAAGTTGGTATATGAAATAGGTAAAGTATTAGAACTTGCAAAATTGATTTTCTATTCTTATAAAGTTTAGTGAAATTATGTCAATAATACCTAAAAATTTTCAATAATAGATTATTGGTAAAGAGTCATGATGCATGTGTAACTTTAGTAAGTAGAGATTTTTAAAGTATTTTTTGAGGTGTTTGTAGTGAAATTTAAGATCTGCTATGTTAGTATATTGAATAGATAGAAGGTGTAGAATTGATTTTCTACTCCTATAAAGTTTAGTAAAATTATATCGATAATACTTACGAATTTTTTAATAATAAAATATAATAAAGAGTCATGATACATGCATGACTTTAATAAGTAGATATTTTTAAAGTACTTTTGGGATGGAAGTAGTAAAAAGTAATAGTAAAGTGTCATCTTGCATGTGTGACTTTAATAAAGAGAAGTTTTTAAAGTACTTTTGAGCTATTAGTAGTGAAAATTAAGCCCTATTATGTTTGAATGATGAATAGTTAGAGTTTTAAAAGATGCAGAATTGCATCCAATAATACCTGTGAATTTTTTTATAATAAATTATAGTAAAGAATCATCATGGATGTGTGACTTTAATAAGTAGAGTTATTTAAAGTACTTTTTGGTATTAGTAGTAAAAATTAAGACCTTATATATTAGTATATTGAATAGATAGAGTTTTAAAAAGTATAGTTTGGTTTTCTACTCTTATAAAGTTTAGTGAACGTATGCCAATAATACTTATAACTTTTTTAATAATAAGTTCTAGTAAAGAGTCATGATACATGTGTGACTTTAATTAGTAGGAATTTTTAAACTTCTTTGAGGTGTTAGTAGTGAAAATTAAGACATTATATGTAAGTATAGTAAATGCTAGAGTTTTAGAAGGTGTATAATTAGTATTCTACTTTTATAAAATTTAGCAAAATTATGTCAATAATACTTATGAATTTTTTAATAATAAATTATAGTAAAGAGGTATGATGCATGTGTGTCTCTAATTAATACAAGTGAAAAACGAATGTGATATCAAAATAAAAAGTCATATTTCATGTGTGTCTCTAATAAGTATGTGAAAAAGAATGTGATACAAAAACAAATACGATGACGTCTGGCATAAGTAAAAGGGGATGATTTGTCGCAAAATTAAAAAGGGTAAAAAGAAAAAATAATACTAAAAAAAATTATGTATCGCTTCGATAACACACAACGCTTCATCTATTATATATATATATATATATATATATATATATATATATATATATATATATGGGAGCTGATCCGTTGATAGCGCTAGCAAAATAGGAGATTTTGCTAGTGCGATCTGGCCGTCCATCTGTCAGTCGTCTGCTACATAGTGTAGCGGACGGACTTTTTTTACCATATTACCCCTCGCCCCTCATCCGCAACACAGTGTTGCGGACAACTTTTTTGGCCTAACACCATCACTCAAAAAGTCGTCTACTACACTGTATTGCGGACGACTATCTGACAGTTGTCACACCAGTCCTGAGGCGACAGGACTGTTGCTTTGTCCTTATCCCACCGTCCACGATACTGTGTAGCGGACAACTTGACAGTTTTTTCCGTCCGCTATACTATGTAGCAGACTTGACAAATCTCACATATACCAAAACTCTTATTCATTCTTTCTTCGAAACTCATTCATCTTTCTTCTCACAATTTTTTTAGCGGCGTTGGCAAGTAGATCTACACAATTTCTTCGAAAGAAATCCTTTAATCGTCTCATCAATCACGTAAGTTCACAATCCAATCCTTTATTCGTTCATAATCTAGAGTTTGTTATGAGTATTGCGGCTTATGCATGGTTTTGAATATGTATGCGGAGGATTGTGCTAGCGTTTGTCAATATATGTGTATTGCTTATTGTCCATTGCTTAAATGTTCATGTGATTTCACTTGCATATATACAGCATGTCAACTTATGTGAGCACATGCTAGCGTTGTATGTTTGAGAATTTTTACGCTTCCAACCTTGCCGTTTTTCCGTAATTTCAGTTGTAAAAAATGGATTTTAACCCTGGACCAGAAGATCCCTCCGTATTATACGACCAAGCAAATCATGTCAGTACGCTCTTATGGGATGGTGGGGTAAGATCCTTATTTTATCAACTTTCCTATTCTTACGAACATTGTATACCATTTGTTTTGGTTAAATTGTATTTATTAATTCGTAGGAAAGAGCACTTCTCAACACAGTAGAAGTGTCCGATAATTTCAAAGCCTGGAAGTTGAACAAAGTCCAGAACGGTTACTGCGTGGCATTGGGTTTGGGATTTTCACGCATGGGCAAATCTTTCAACACCTTGACCGGCACTTAATAGGTGCCCTTGTTGAAAGGTGGAGAAGTGAAACGAATACGTTTCACTTCCCTCTCGGAGAGATGACGATTACCCTAGAAGATGTAGGGTTCATCTTAGGGTTACCGGTGACGGGACGGCCGGTAATTGCTCCTCCGTCGAAAGCAACGAATAAGAGAACCGCTAGGGACTTCTTTACTTCGATACCCCAGGATCAATTTAGCACTGGTGGTATCAAGTTGAAGTGGTTGGTAGATACCTACAAGGTTCTCCCGGAAAACTACACGGACGAGATGCTTGTGCTGTACACACAAGCTTTCCTCTTGTGGGTGATGGGGGCAATTCTGTTCCCAACAACGTCGAAGAATACGGTCAGCGTCAAATATTTACCGTTGTTGGGTAACCTGCTGGAGGTTGGGGATTATGCCTGGGGTGCAGCAACTCTTGCGTACCTGTACCGAGCATTGCACAAGGCAACGAGGCCCGACTCCAAAGCTATATGTGCGTGTCTCTCGCTATTGCAGGTATATCATACAAATCTTCATTACGTGCTCGTTTATTTTGATTGAATCGACAATAAATTTTGACGATACTTTATTTAATTTGTCTTTGCTCTCAGGTGTGGTCTTATGAACACCTTGCTACCGGCGCACCCAGGCGTAGGGACGGAACGGATAATGTGTGGCCTCGGTTGTGCGCCTGGGAGTACAGCCGGAAGGACAGCCACTACCCGAGGAGAGATGATCTCCATCACAACATTACGTACTATCAGGGGGAGCTCGACTCGCTATCTCCGGGCCAGATGCGATGGGCACCGTACAAACGTTTGGCGCGACGGGTGGGGGAGTCGTTCGTCTTCACGCTCTCCGGGTTGCAACGCACACCCCTGATCCACTTCGAGGTCGCAGAGTGGCAGCTACCAGATCGTGCTATGTGCCATTTTGAGTGCCTGCAGGGGTTGCCAGCCGATGCGCCGGATATGAGGGGTAACAGGAACCCACCGGGTGTCGGACGGTTTGGCAAGGCGAATGCGCACGACTTGTGCGCACGAGAACTTGAGGTTTGGGATTCCTGGCAGGACACGCTGGCGGCCATTGTGTCAGAGCCTGACCCCGTGATCAGCATCGAACAGTACAATGAGTGGTACTACCGCATCACCCGGAGGAGAGTAGCTCCAGTAAGGTTTGAACGCGGAGAGAAGTACCACCCTAGGGGTCAGATCGATGAGCAGATGGCATACAATCTGGTAAGTTGCCCAACCAGTGCTTTTAATTGACCTTGATGATTCTAAGTGTGTATGAAGTTACTTATTTATTATCTCTTTGGATGTAGGTTAATGCCTCGTTCGCCTTCTTCCAGAAGTTGAGCGAGCGGAAGGATCTGGTGGATGCAATGGGCGAGGAGCTTCGCCAACAGGTCGAAGCGTTGGCGTATGGCTGCAGGAATTTTTGCGCCAAGCATCCGGACAGCCTTCGGGCGTCAACCCGGGAATGGGGGAACCGGGGTGGCAGCCCCCTTATGTGAGCTCGGGATACGGTGATCCCTCGGGATGCAGTGATCCCTCGGGACAGACTTCGGGGGTGAGCCAGGGATACGGTGGTCCCTCTGTACTGGAAATGGGTGGTGATTGGGGACCGCCAAGCACCATGGGCCAGGCTCAAGCTCCGTGGGAAGAGTACAGTGCGCCCTCCTTCTCTTTGCTTCTGGACTCGGAACCCCAACCCCTCTCTCAGAGTCAAGTCACGCAGGACTGGGGTTTCGAAAACATCAGTCTGTCGGAGACACTGCCCATTGTCCCGTGGGCGGGACCATCTGTTGTGGAAGGAAGGTAATATCCCCCGGTCGACCCCCCCTAAGGAGTGCAAGATCCACCGGTCGACCCCCGAGGGCAATATCGCAAAGGGCATCCATTGAAGCCCCTAAAGCCGCATAAATGCCAAATTATCAAAGAGCGGTATTTTAGCAGGTTCCCCCAGGACAAAGCGTTATATAGTGTGAATCACCCGGAGGGCATGGATTACGGTTGCTCGTGGGGAGAAATGTTCTCCCTGGCTCTGAGGAGTTGGTTAGACAACGGCCTCATCTCTACCTACGTGGAGATTCTGAAGGGGGTGGGGGCGGCTGAACGAGTATCCGGGCGTATTTTTGTTGGATGCCTTTTTTCATAGCCTCCTAGTGGCTGAATGGCATGAGTGGGTCGAACGAAGGGGGAAGAAAAAGTTGAGCCAGTGGAGACCGTCGGATAACCTACGAGCGTATCTGAATAGGGATAGTCCAGTGAGCGCAATGGTTGCCCACGTGTTTCTAATCCCATTTCTAAGGGAAAGCCACTGGTACTTGGTTTGCTATGAACCAACGGAAAAAGTCGTATCGGTGATCGACAGTCTCCACGACGATACCCTTCACATGCCTGTGCTGCGGATGTATAAAGCCCAGTTGGACTCTATGGTAATCTTACGATTGTTGTTTAATGCTTAACTTGCCAATTGTAAATGTTAACTCGTGTCTTACGCCGTTTTCTGTTTCTCGCAGAATATATTTTGTGCCATGGTCAATGCTATCCGTGGTGTACCTGTACCGGCGCGGCCAAAGCTCCATTTCCGATTGAAGAAGAGGAGGCCCAAGCAACATAATACTTCGGACTGCGGCGTCTTCCTTTGCATGTACATGGATTACATCTGTCAGTCTGAGAGCCTCAGGGCGGCCGCCTGGAGTTTAGAATGCGTAGAACGCTTTAGATATAGGATAGCTTGGCAAATTTTGAAAGGCCGGCCTAAAGAGATTAGGTTTATTGAAAATTCATCTAAGGAAGAGAATCCGGCTCAACATGAGGACCCCTAGTTGACATTGTACCATTACAATAATATTTTTAATAAATTGTGATTATTTAGAAAGCTGTCATTGGTGTGATTTCGTTTGTGTTGAGATCAGTTGATTTATGTTGAATGATTGAGTGATTTGACTGATTTGTGTCTATATCAGTGGACATTTGATTTGGGTTGATTTGATTAGAATTGGTTTTTTTGCTCTCATTAAGAATGATTGAATGGTGGGAAATAAAAATGGAGGAGAATTTTTTAGCCATTATTCGTCCGCTACACAGTGTAGCGGACGTCCAAAGACAAAAAATTTCTAAGTGTTGAGGTTGATTATTTCTGCTTCCCCGTCTGCTACACAATGTAGCGGACGTCCAAATATAGGTTGAAGTGTTGATTGTCTGCTTCCCCGTCCGCTACACAGTATAGCTGACGTCCAAATACAAAGAAAATTTTTAAGTGTCGAAGTTGATATTTTCTGCTTCCCCGTCCGCTACACAGTGTAGCGGACGTCCAAAGATAAAAAATTTCTAAGTGTTGAAGTTGATTGTTTCTGCTTCCCCGTCCGCTACACAATAGACGTCCAAATACAGAGAAATTTTCTAAGTGTTGATTGTTTGCTTCCCCGTCCTCTAGACAGTTTAACGGACGTCCAAATACAGAGAAAATTTCTAAGTGTTGAAGTTGATTGTTTCTGCTTCCCCGTCAGCTACACAGTGTAGCGGACGTCCAAATACAGAGAAATTTTCTAAGTGTTAAAGTTAATTGTTTCTGCTTCCCTGTCCACTACACAGTGTAGCGGACGTCCAAAAACAAAAATTTTCTAAGTGTTGATTATGTGCTTCCCCGTCCGCTACACAGTGTAGCGGACCGGGGAAGCTTATAACAAATTCGATTTTTCAAGTGTTGGGAATTTCTACTGCGCCGTCCGCTAAACATTGTAGCGGACGGCGATAATTTTGTTTTAATAAATTGGCGACCGAAGACTTGTTTTAGCGACGGAATCAACAATCTCAATATCGATTAACCATAAAAAAACGTATGATTAACAATCAAAAATCTCAACATCGACAGAATCTAAAACGGCACAATTAAGAACCTAAAATTTAGAAAAATAAAGAACATTAACATAAAATTGTTCATAACAGAATTTAGGGTTCAACATTGGGGAAAAGTTTTTTTCACAAGTGCTCCGATCAAACACCGTCACTTGAAAATTCCACTTCCCCGTGTGTTCAAACACTACAAAGTCCCCGAGTTGGAGGTCATGCTGCTGCACGAATTCGTTCCAACCCTCTGCAAAAAAATTTTGAACTTGGTCGGGCTTCATCTTCATTCTTACATGCCATGACCCCTTGCGGCTGGTTAAAGTTAAATCAAAATAAATTGTCATAAGCCAATCGAAAAAGGCTACCGGTATGTCCTCACATATTCATAATACAAAAAAAAGGTTAGTTTTTAACCAAAGATCAAACTTTTAACACACACGAAAACACAGAGAAAGAGGGATGGCCTACAAGTTCTGTATCAAAACCAGGCATCATGACCTTGAAGAAGTGTCTGGATGCAAGATGCATGCTGCCTACAAATTCGCTACTACTCGACGAATCAGAAGCCATCACACCGGGAATGTCGCTGGAGGCGCCGCAGCGTTGAGGGGAGGACAGGGCTGTCGCCGGGGGCGGCGCGTCGTCAGGGGGAGGACAGTGGTGTCGCCGGAGATGTGGGTCGCCGTAGATGGGGTAGCGGCTGGGTGAGATGTTTGGGACAGATTGAGAAATGGACAGAATGAGAAGATGATTGGCCGATCTGATTAATATATAACATGATAGAGTCATCTGCTACATTGTATAGCGGACAAAAAGAACCCAAAAGTTTTTTTCTGCGATTCCATCCTCTACACTATGTAGCAGACGGGGCTAACAAAAAAACAACTTAAACTTATATTTGATGGCTCTCATAGGTCCATCAGAAAAAAAAATTCCAGTATTCGGTCAAAAAACTATTAGAAAAAAATTACAAAAAACTGTTACAAATGTCAAACAGACTTGATGGCTTATACAAAAAATTAAAGGTCCACTGCAGCTTGTTCGTCTTCATCTTCGGCGTCATCTTCTTCCCCGTCTTGCAAACCCCCTGGACTTATCCCCAGTGCCTTGTAATGGTTTCGCTTGTCGTGGTCGGTCATTTTGTTGCACAATGCACACCTTCTCAGCTTTTTAGGTTGAGTTGTCTGTTCAATAGAGCTCTTCATCCGCGTAGATCTCTTGCGGCCTTTCGTTTGCGATATAATTGGGTCCAAAGGCCGGATATCATTGTCGTCTTCCTCCCCCGGCTCGTCATCTTCTGATCCCGTAGTAGGCTCAGTGTCAACCGCATTGCTGACTGAAGCTGCTTCCAACTGGTCGACGATGGGCTCTTGCTGCTGAGCTACCTCGAGGAGATGTTTATATCCGGCCATTGTAGCAGCACCTTTTACGGACAAACGGGTGAACATCGTCACCAGATGATTATACCGCAACGTCTCTGATTCTTCAAAGTCAGTATACGGGTGCTCCGGAAAGGCAATGGTACCGTGCAACCTGTTTGCACCTTTCGTCCACCGTGGCAGGACATATTTATCGGGGATTGTCCTGATATTCTTCTGGGTGAAAAACCGCAGAATGTGTCTACACAGGATGCCATGGAACTCAAACTTCTTGCAAACACATGTCACCGAATCCGTCAATGTGTCATGGCTCACCGTATAAATTCTGCGCAGCTTCTCAGGGACGAGGTCATTCACGAGCGAATAAACCTTGTACTCACGCGTAGACATTTCTGCCACCTTGTTTATACTGTATCGTCCCGATTTTTGCAGCTCTACTTGGTATAGCAAGAAGATCTCCTTCGTATAGACTTTGGCACCGTTCAGCTCCAGCGGGGTCTCAAGCAACCTTCTCCTTTGTTTGTACGTTGTTGCAAAGTCTGCAGCCCTTTCTTTTACGAACAACGAAGCAACCGCTTTTTGTGCGGATGTAACGAAACTCTTCAAATTGGTAGTTGTACCCACATAACTATCGAACGTGGCATTCATAGATTCACTCCTGCCCGTCGTTTTCATGCCCGCTGAAAAATACCTCCTCGTGTAAACGCCAATCCATTGCTCTTTGCGCTCGTACAAGTGCTGGAGCCACTCGTTGTCTTGCAATGAGTAATCCCGAACAAGCTTTTCCCACCTCTCCTCAAATTCCTCAATCGTTAACGACTTGTTAACGCACTTGTCAAAATCCTGTTTAAAGTCTGGATACTTTGCGTACACGTGATGCAGACGTTCAGGGTATTTGTTGCTTATGTGCCAAGTGCACAAGTTGTGCCAGGTATCTGGGAAGACGGTAGCAATAGCCTTCTTCATTGCCAAATCTTGATCGGTGATGATCACTTTGGGTGCTTTGAAGTTCATTGCTTCCAGCCACGTCCTAAACAACCATACAAAAGAACTCTCGCTCTCGTCCCTTAACAAGGCGAACCCGAACAGGATGGAGTGATAATGATGATTGACGCCTGTGAAAGGAGCGAACGGCATCGAGTACTTGTTGGTACGGTATGTGGTGTCGAAAGTCACGACATCCCCAAAATGCTTATAAGCTAGCCTCGAACGACCGTCGACCCAAAAAATTGTACTAACTCGATGCTCGTCGTCAAGTTTATAATCGAAGGTAAACTGCGGGTCCTCCATCTGCATCCGTTTCAATAGGCTCATTGTCGATTGAGCATCATTGAGGTCATACGCGGCTCGTCTATGGGTTCCGCGTTACGAACGTCTGTCGTGTTAAAGTTTAAATTTTGAATTCCCCCAGCCTGTTCAGCAAGAACATTAACAATCTCAGTAGGTCCAATTCGCGCATTGCTCATTGTGTGAATTAGGCTCCTCGCGACCTTACCCATCTTCTTGTGTTGATGCATCTGACTCACCTTAGAAGGAGTTACTAACGGGTGATTGTGTGCCAGTTCCAGGCTGGTAATAAGCCAATGATCTTGCTTGGGTTTGTAGCTTACGAACATCTTGACCTGGCAATTTGTGCGCTCAAAGCAGTCCCGTCTTCTACGCGAATATCCTATTTCGTCATCACTGTCATCATTGCCTACGCGTGTCTCATTTTGCTGTGGGTTTCTGCCCCTATGACACTCGTATAAGCGAGAGCATATCTTTTTGTTACGTTGCTTGTTCTTGTAGTCTTTATTCTAATGCCAAAACCAACCCTCAATGAATACGCTCGAAAACATTCTTCAGCTTCTTCCAATGTTTGAAACGTTCGTCCTAGATACGGATCACTAGCATCTACGGGGACGTTGGAGCTCGATACGAAATCAGACATTGTGAAATAAGACCTACACAAAATCAGACATTGTGAAACAAGACCTGTGTAGAAATAGACTACGCTTAACAATCAAATGGCATTTCTAACTAAAAATATTACCTAAAAATTACCTTGGCGAATAGACCAATTTAGGATGACAAACATACCATATACATAATCTCAAAAGTGTCTCCAAATTAATAATTATTAATTTATTGAACATAACAAATTAAAATTACTAAGATAAATAGCCAAATTCATCATGCCAAAATACAACAAACATATCTCAAAAAATTCAAATTTAAATAGGATAAATTTTTCGAAGTTATCAAACCTCAAAAAAAATCGAATTAAACTATAATGATTTATTTAAAGTTAACAAATTATACCTTTTTATGATCATTATGTCTAGAACATCACAAAAAATCTAGAGTAGAACATCACAAATTGATGAATAGAGTGACAAATTTCTAGAACATCAAAAAATCTATACTTTTTTGTCCAAACAAATAAATTATACTTTACCAGTCAATCCATAAAGAAAACTTCACCATTCACAAACTTACCTTGCTTGAGTGAAGCTTGAAGCAAGTGTTACTCGAAGCTTGAAGGGAGCTGAAAATGGAAGGGAGTCTGAAGGAGAAGAAAATTGTGCTGAAGAAGGTGAGTAGGAAGGCAATACTGTCCGCGATACAGTGCAACGGACGTGTGCAGAATTAATGGTATAGACAAGTCTGGAATTGTGTCAGTCAAAAAGTTGTCGGAAGTCGTCCGCAACACAGTGTGGCGGACGACTTTTTGAGTGACGGTGTCAGGCCAAAAAAGTTATCCGCGACACTGTGTTGCGGACGAGGGACAATATGGTAAAAAAGTTCGTCCGCTACACTATGTAGCGGATGACTGATGGCTTTTGAAAAAAAAAAGATCTGGGCCTTCCGGGATGGACGGCCAGATCGCGCTATTTTGCTAGCGCTATCAACGGATCAGCTCCCTATATATATATATATATATATATATATATATATATATATATATATATATATATATATATATATATATATATATATATATATGGAGTCGATCTCTGTCTACCGGTGGTGAAAAAACTATTTCTCCACCTATGATCCAACCATCCATGTGGTAAAGTGAACAGCTTGGATCAACTCGTTTTTTTATTTATCTTCTCGTCTAACCACCCCAAAGAGGAGTGGTTAGTTTTAATGTCAAAAATGCCCTTCCGGTGACCTCATCCACTACCATCACTTTCATCTTTCTTTCTGAAACTTTTCAGATAGAACGAAACTTCCATATTGAAATGCATAACAAGAATAATGGTGCAAGGTCTCACATTCATATGAGTGGTAGATATATTGTAGTTTATTTATGCAACAAATCATAGATGGTGGCAGTGGGAGTAAACCACCGGTGCACGTAGCGGCGGCATAACGGCAGCAGTGTGAGTAAACCGATGGCAGTGTGAGTAATGTAATGATGGTTATGGTGCACATAACGGCGGTGTGGTGGTGGTTCTGTGATGGATTCAACCTTCACCAGCAGCAGCACACCACAACCTCTCGCCACTGTCCATGAACATCCACCAATCGCTAGAATCAATCCACGGCCAACCACCACCGTAGCCAACCTCGAATGCACACACGACCAATCTCTACCAGCCGCAACACAGCACCACCTCCAGCCATTTTATATATATATATATATATATATATATATATATATATATATATATATATATATATATATATATATTCAACCAATTATTTGACCTTAGCGAGCTGAAAGAGATATACAGCAAATCAGCAAATAGATTTTCAAGAGAAATAAGTAGTTTACTTGACAGGATTCTATTCTCTTGAAGACTTCGACTAAACAAAGTCATCCCAAACTCAACAGATGAAATCCTTTTAAAGGGGTGTATGTCAAAGATCTAGATACAGAATATATTACCTACACCTTAGAAAAAAATGGGCAGCTTACTCTAGTGAAACAGAGAAAAGAGATAGAATGAAGGGCTAGACGGTATGTAGCATGAGGCCTTTCAGGACAAAAACACTTGCATGAACTCCAATCAAACCCACAATGGCCACAACTTGCCTCACACACACTATGATCCCTAGTTTTTCAGTTCAACGTGAACCCCCTTGCCCCCTTGTCAATAACTCTTCATACTCATCACCACCAACATCACCCTCCACTAGATCCACAGGCTCCACCGTGTTAGTATGACACACTCCCAACGCATCACTGAGGTTGGCATCACTCGCCACCATAGCCAAATCCCAACCATTGCCTGTTGAGAGTTAATGTTGATGTAATGAATTGGGACACTTGATGTGGAAAAAGCAAGACATGCATAAACAAAGAGAAGCTGAAAAGTGAGAGGTTATGGGAGTTACTTATAACCTATGAGTGATAAAATAAGGAGATGAAAAGTGAAAGGTTAGGGGGGGTTATCTTTTGGATATGAATGAGTCTATAAATGTATTTTTATGTAATAGTAAAAATAGGTTTCACCTAGTCATTTGATAAAGTAATGTAATTGAAAAAGAGTAATGTAAGGAGATCAATTTAAGAGAGAGTGAGTGAGTTTATGAATAAAAGAGTTGATTGAGAAAAATATTAAAGAGTGTTTCTCCTCTCCACTTCCTCCTTCTCTTCCATAATACTCGTATTTCCGTTGCATCTCCTTTATATTGTGCTCATCATGCAACAAAGTGTTATCAGAGCAGAAGTTCTAATGGCGACAACAACTGGAGCATTTCTTTTTTCAAAGCTCGTGAAAGACAACTATGAAAGTTGGAGCATCCAAATGAAAACCTTTCTTAGTGGTTCAGATGTTTGAAAGGCCGTAGAAGAAGAATATGTGGAACCGAAAACTTGGCCAATTTTATCCGAGCCGTGAATGAGGCTGCCAAAGTGAAAGATCAAAAAGCTCTTTCACTCATCCAACTTGGTGTCAATGACAATATTTTTTAGAAGATTGAGCAGGCTACCTTGGCAAAGAAAGCATGAGATACTTTGGAGAATGCTTTCAAGGGCATCAGCAAGGTGAAAATGGTGCGGCTCCAAAGCCTTCGAGGTGAATTTGAGTCTTTACAAATGAAAGACTCCAAGATGATTTTTGACTACATTTTGAAAGTTCTCTCAATTGTGAACCAACTTGAGAGAAATGGTGAAGAGATGGAAGATAGTCGTGTGGTCAAAAAGATCCTTCGATCTCTCGATCTAAAATTTGATCATGTCATTGTTGCCATCAAGGAGTCCAATGACATCGACACTATGACGTCAATGAACTCTTAGGAAAATTATAAGTCCATGAGGACAAGATCGAGAGGAGGAACAAAGAGCCTATCGAGCAAGCTCTTCAGGCCAAGATGAATTTTAATGAGAGGAAAGATGATGCTGACAAGAATCAATGTGGTTGAAGCAGAGGCCGTGGACAAGGTCATGGTCAAGGTCATGGTCGAGGTCATGGCAGAGGCTGTGGTAGACAAACTCAGTACAATAATAATGAATCAAGTTCAGAATTTTGTCCATCGAGAGGACGAGGTCGAGGAAGAGGTGGCTATTACTAACGGAAAACAAGAAAGATGTTAAATATTTCACATGTCGTCGGTATAGACACTACTCTTGGGAGTGTCAAAACGTTCCAAAGGAAGAAAATGTAAAGGCCCACTATGCAGAAGAAACTAAGATGGATGATTATACAGTCATGTTGGCACACGAGGACTAAAAGAAGAGAAAGAGAGTTCTTGGTATCTTGATACCGGCGCCAGCAATCACATGTGTGGCTACAAACATATGTTCATCGAGATAGATGATTCAGTGAGAGGAAACATTATTTTTGGAGACATATCCAAAATTCCTGTCAAAGGTCAAGGCAAAATTTTGATCAAGTTGAAGAATGAAGGCCATCGGTTCATCTCAAATGTCTACTATGCTCCGAAGATGAAGGCAAAAATTTTAAGCATGGGCCAAATGTTGGAGAAAGGCTACGACATCCATATGAAAGACAAAAATCTTTATTTGAGAGATGACAAATGGACCTTGATAGCTCGTGTTCCGATGTCGAGCAATATGATGTTCTTGATGAATATCCATCATGACGTGCTGAAATGTTTGCAGGCCTATTTTGATAACCAATCTTGGTTATGTCATTTAAGGCTTGGACATTTTAATTTTGGAGGTCAAAAATTACTTACCAAACTAACTCTACGGGGTTATCTTGTTAGGAATCAACATCGACAGAGTTTCCCAAATGAATCGATATCAAAAGCAAAGACCCCGTTAGAGCTGATATACCTAATGTGTGTGGTCCAATTAATCTAATATCTCTTGGTAAGAACCGATACTTTCTATTGTTCATCGATGACTTTAGTAGGAAAACTTGGGTTTATTTTCTCAAGCAGAAGTCAGAGGTATTTTTAACCTTCAAGTGGTTTAAGGCTTTTGTCGAGAAGTTGAGTGGATATGAGATTAAGGCAACGAGATTTGATCGATAAGGAGAGTTTCTAAAGAGTTCAAGGCATTCTGTGAAGAGAATGCCATCCATCGACCGCTAACCATTCCATATTCACCCCCAACAGAATGGAGTACATGGTGGAAAGAAAGAATCGATCAATATTGAACATGACTTGAAGCATGTTAAAGAGTAAGAATTAACTCGAGGAATTTTGGGCTGAAGCAGTGGATTGTGCTGTCTATCTATCCAATCAATGTTCAATGAGGAGTGTGTGAAATTAAACACCACAAGAAGCTTGGGTTGGGTTTAAGCCAAGTGTGTCTCACTTGAAAGTGTTTGGAAGCATTGCATATGTGCATGTTTCTGATTAGCAAAGAAAGAAGCTCGATGACAAAAGTAAGATGTTCATCTTCATTGGTTACAGTCAACTGTCAAAAGGGTACAAATTATACAATCCTGTTGACAAGAAGATGAAGCTCAGTCGAGACTTGACTTTCAATGAGAAGAGCTCATGGGACTGGACTGATCGATACAAGGAGCAGTATGTGTTTTATCCAATTGATACGGATAGAAAAGAAGTAGAATAAGAGTCGATTGAACTTATGACTCCGTCGAGTCCCGTGTCTCTGACTCAATTAAGTTCAACATCATCATCAGTCGATAGTCCTATCAAGACAGGACCACAAGGCAACAGATCTCTAGAGGAGATTTATGACTTGAATCAGAACCAAAAATATGTTATGACTCTTTGCCAATACTGAGCCAATCAATTCTGATGAGGCATCAAAAAGTGAAAAATAGAGGAAGGCCATGAATGAAGAGATCAATGCCACTGAGAAGAATGATACTTAGGAGCTAACCACTCTTCAACCGGGAAAGAAGCCCATCAGTGTAAAATGGGTTTATAAGGTGAAGAAAATTTCAAAGGTGAAGATGAGAGATACAAAGCAAGCTTGTCGTCAAAGGATACAAGCAAAGGGCTAGAATTAACTATGATGAAGTCTTCACCCCAGTCGCTCGATTGAAAATGATATGACTGTTGATATCTCTAGTAGCTCTAAACAAGTGGAAGATCCATCAAATGGATCTGAAATCAACCTTCCTTAATGATTTTCTTGATGAAGAATTCTATATCGATTAACCCGAAGGATATGTTGTTCGAGGCCATGAAGATAAAATGTTAAGGTTGAAGAAGGCCATATATGGGTTGAAGCAAGTTCCAAGGGCGTGGAATAGTTTTATCGACAAGAACTTTTAAGAGAAAGGCTTTAAAAAGTGCCCATATAAGCATGCACTCTACGTTAACTGAATGAAAAAGGTGACATCTTGATAGTCTGTTTATATGTCAATAACTTAATTTTTACAGGCAATGATGCGAAGATGTTTGATGATTTCAAGAAGAAAATGGGCAAGGAGTTTGAAATGATAGACATCGGCTTGATGTCATACTATCTTAAGATCAAGATAAAGCAAAGAAATGATGGAACTTTCATCTCACAAGATGTATGTAAAAGAAGTATTAAAGAGGTTCAATACAAAAAATTATAACCCAATCAGTATCCTCATCAAGATGGAAAAGAATTGTTGAGATACATCAAAAAAAGGTTCAGTCGATATAACCTTGTTCAAAAGCTTGGTTAGAAGTTTGATACTTGATGTGTACTAGGCCTGACATTCTATATGCAGTCAGTCTTGTCAGTTGATATACGGAGAATCTGACAACTTATCACTTCAAAGTGGCGAAAAGGATACTTCGGTACCTTAAAAGTACTATTGATCCTGGCATATTTTATTCTACATCAGGTAATATGAAATTAGTAGGATATAGTGGCAGTCATTAGGCTAGAGACATGGATGATCGAAAAAGTACAAGTGGATTCATTTTTTATTTTGTAAGAGCAGCATTCACATGGACATCAAAGAAACAATCGATAGTGACTCTATCGACATGTGAAGCTAAATATGTGGCTGCAACATCGACTGTTTGCCATGCAATATGGCTAAAAAAGTTTGCTTAAGGAGCTCAGTTTTAGTCAAGATGAATTGACACAAACTTATGTCGATAACAATTCAGCCATAGTTCTTGCTAAGAATCAAAATTTTCATGATCGAAGTAAGCACATCGATACACGGTATTATTTCATCCCTAAGAGATTATTAAGGAAGTCCAAGTCAAGTTTGTGAAGTTCGAAGATCAAGTTGCGGATATCTTAACAAAGCCCCTGAAAAGAAAAATCTTCGAGAAGCTAAAGAATTGACTTGGAATGAGAGAATCAAGCTTAAGCGGGCGTGTTGAGAGTTAATCTTGATTCTATGAATTGGGACACTTGATGAGGAATAATCAAGACATGCATAAATAAAGAGAAGCTGAAAAGTGAAAGGTTAAGGGAGTTACTTATAACCTATGAGTGATTAAATAAGGAGATGAATAGTGAAAGGTTAGGAAAGTTATCTTTAGGATATGAATGAGTCTTGAAATATCTTTCTATGTAATAATAATATAAATAGATGCATCACCTAGTCATTTGGTAGAGTAATGTAATTAAAAAAGAGTAATGAAAAAAGATCAATCTAAGAGAGAGTGAGTGAGTTTATGAATAGAAGGGTTGATTGAGTAGAGACAAAATATTACAGAGTGTTTTTCCTCTCCACTTCCTCCTCCTCTTCTATATTACTCTTAAGTATTTCTGTTGCATCTCTTTTAATTGCGCCCATCACGCAACCCCATCATCACAGTCAGTCTTATACTTCAACAGCTCCTCAGGTAACTGCGTGGAACAGTCGGACATTAGAGTAAGGTTTAAAAAATGCCCAGGACAAACTTATCAGCCTTAAGTGATATGTTCCGAACTTATGGCAAGCAGCCGGATTGATTGGGCTCAAACGGCGGGATTGCATACTCGAAGGGAGCATCAAATAATATGATTATTTTCAGGTATGTGATGTCGATGTATAGTTGGTGCAAGTAGCTGAAATTCAGGATACCCACAAAAGGATTCTTGAAGGCCTTGGGTGTAGAATGGGTAAGTTATGTCATGTGTACCCTGGTATTTGGGCATGCTTGCCTCAAACAATAGATCCAGACAGAAACCTTTTTCTGATCACCAAAATAAGTTAATAAATAAATGTTCAAGTATGCGATAATGGTGAGAAACCTACTTTGATTGGTATGGAGATGCTGAAATGTCAAAAGGGCTAGCCTAGCGCACAAGACTTCACATTGGTCGATCTAGAAGGATTGACTACACGCCCCTCCTATTGCATTTTGTTGAAGTTGCAGATAGTATAGACCACATAGTACAAAATGATCAAGGAAAGCCAAAAACGAGAGGAGAGGGAGGGACTACTACTAGTCATGACTTGTGACTAAACATGGATTGACTTGACTTGAAGCACTCCGACGGAATTATTGCCAACATTCACAGAGCAATGAAATTTGTTAAACTGGACATACAAATTTTACCATGTTATTTATTTTTATATAAGAAATTTTTTTAGCAAATGAATACATAGATACAGATCAATTAAACAGGCAATCTTTTCTTCAACCAATTCATTTATGTATTATATGAATTCAACTGAAACGTATAAATAAGTACATAGATGTATCTATTAAAAACAACAAACCCTCCTAAATTGCTATTGGTTGAATTGGTGACTATCTTAATTGGTAAGAAAAGTCACGATGCACATCTAGCTAAGGAGAAAATGGATGACAAAGCACCACATGTTGCGTAGTGGAGCATAGATAAGTGCTAACCTTTTTGTGGCTGATTAATGAAAGCTTCAGCATGAAGCTTTGACATCTCATAGTAATCAACGGATATGGGATACAGGTAGCTAAGAAAGTAAGGCAGTTACGACTATTATAAATAGTATCTGAGTACAATGTATTCTAATGAATGAGAGATAAGGAAAAGCAGCAACTTATTTAGATAAGTTGCTGCTTTTCCTTATCTCTCATTCATTAGAATACATTGTACTCAGATACTATTTATAATAGTCGTAACTGCCTTACTTTCTTAGCTACCTGTATCCCATATCCGTTGATTACTATGAGATGTCAAAGCTTCATGCTGAAGCTTTCATTAATCAGCCACAAAAAGGTTAGCACTTATCTATGCTCCACTACGCAACATGTGGTGCTTTGTCATCCATTTTCTCCTTAGCTAGATGTGCATCGTGACTTTTCTTACCAATTAAGATAGTCACCAATTCAACCAATAGCAATTTAGGAGGGTTTGTTGTTTTTAATAGATACATCTATGTACTTATTTATACGTTTCAGTTGAATTCATATAATACATAAATGAATTGGTTGAAGAAAAGATTGCCTGTTTAATTGATCTGTATCTATGTATTCATTTGCTAAAAAAATTTCTTATATAAAAATAAATAACATGGTAAAATTTGTATGTCCATTTTAACAAATTTCATTGCTCTGTGAATGTTGGCAATAATTCCGTCGGAGTGCTTCAAGTCAAGTCAATCCATGTTTAGTCACAAGTCATGACTAGTAGTAGTCCCTCCCTCTCCTCTCGTTTTTGGCTTTCCTTGATCATTTTGTACTATGTGGTCTATACTATCTGCAACTTCAACAAAATGCAATAGGAGGGGCGTGTAGTCAATCCTTCTAGATCGACCAATGTGAAGTCTTGTGCGCTAGGCTAGCCCTTCTAGATCGACCAATGTGAAGTCTTGTACCCGTCTTCAACAATCTCCCATAAATCTTGTGAAGAGATGGCCAACATAATTCAGCATCAATCCCAAAATTAATGATGATGAATTATGAGAAGTGGAGCATCCAAATGAAGGTCCTACGAGGCTCACAAGATTTATGGGAGATTGTTGAAGACGGGTACACCAAGGCTGCAAATGTGACAGCCGAAGCAGGTTTATCAAATACCTAGAAGATGAGGCTAAAAGAATCAGACAAGAAGTATTAGAAGGTCTTGTTCTTAATGTTCAAAGAGTTGATGAATCAACTTTTGAAAAAAATTTAGACACGAAGACATCAAAGCATGTCTGTGAAATTCTGCAGAAATCTCTACAAGGAGACGAAAATGCTAAAAAGGTACGGCTCCAATCACTCAGAGCTGAATTTGAGACGCTACAAATGAAAATTTTAGAAAATAATAATGATCGATGCCAAGGAAGTGTTTTGCAGTCAACGTAGAGGTGCCAAAAGAAATACAGTTTGAGTCAGATACCGAGAATGCTGATGTGGAACACGACAAGGATAGAGCAAGAGTAGAGACCAAGGGTTTCCCATACAGAGCCTGTGATGACAGTGGTCTACGAGGGTGATGGCACGGGGTGAATACACGACGACAGCCACAGTCCAATACTTAAGTCCAGAGTTAAGGTCCGTCATTAGGGTTCAGTGTGTTCTCTTTCTAAAATTCTAGAAAGTGAAGGTGAGAATGAGTTCTATTCTTCTGAAAGTCTAAAGTCCTCTAAATAAATTCTCAAGCCCCCTAATTATAGGGGTTGAGATTATGATTTTATCAACCGACAAGTGATGCTCCCTGGGAGTGACAAGTCATAGATGAGCCCACAAATGCTGGTGCTCCACAGATTGCCGGATCTCATATTCACCCGGCCTGCTCCTTACAACGTCGTTCTGTCTGTCTGGAAAGACTGGCTCACACAGCACCGATGTGGCTAGAGAGCCCCTTGATCTTACCACCATTCCAAAACCCTTGTAAAGTCCCACAGGGCGTTAAGAGATGCCGAGGATTTGGCAGCGATGGGGAAAGCTCAATGCCTAACTGCCAGGTAGACTAAGCGTGATACACTCCAGAGACCTGCTCTCGTCTCAGAATGACCTGGTAGTCATAGTCCCTATGGGTGCCGATGAAAAGCCCCATGTGTCGGAGCACGTAGACTATTCATGTAGTCACCCTGGCAAAGATAGTGTCTTAGATTGAGCCTATCCCGTGGGTGAGTCCTCATGCCAAAGTACTCGAAACACGCCAAGTTAGCACCTCGGATAAGTCGCCTACCAGACAGGTCGAGGCAATGCCCCGAAGGAGCCGCATACCTAGTGAAAGGGGAGTTGGACCTCCCTGGCAGAGATAATGTCTTAGAGAGCGAGCCTATCCCACGGGTGGGTCTTTATGCCAAAACACTCAGAGCACCCCAAGGTAATGTCCTGGAGGAGTCGCCTACCTGATGGGCTGAGGTAATATCCCAGAGGAGTCGTCTACCTGCTGGAAGGGGAGTTGGAGCTTCCTGACAGAGAAAGTGTCTTAGAAAGCGAGCCAATCCCATGGGTGAATCCTTGTGCTGGAGCACTCGAAGCATGCCAATGAAGTGTCCTGCAGGAGTCGCCTACCCGATTGGTCGAGATAGCATCCCAGAGGAGTCGTCTACCCTGGAAGAAGGGGAGTCTTCGTGCTAGAGCACTTGGAGCTCCCTCACGAAGATAGTGTCCCAAAAGAGTCGCCTATTCCAGTAGAGTGTTGTAACTCCTGGGAGTGGATCGAAGCATGTTTCACAACGAAGGTAAGGTGAGCATGGTGTGGTGAAAGGATAGACCATCCCGGGGGTGTGGTAGTGTGATCGAGAGCCAGAGGCACGACTATATAAGCAGTGTAGAACATGGGCACGACAGACTGTGTGTGGTGTCAGTGGCATGGTATTGCGACATAGAGCCTAGATCATAGTTATTAAAGGCGCAGGCGCACCAAAGGCGCAAAGGGTCCTTAGAGCCTAGGCGCAAGGTGCAGGCGGGACTTTTTCAAAGTGGGGCACAAAAAAAATAAATAGATATTAGTGCATTAAACTAATATAATCACGTTAATTAGAACATGACAATTAAACAAATTTTCAACACTAGAAAAAGTTTCAAATCCAATAAGAAATACGTAATCCTAATTGAATGTGACAACGTCATCCTCATTATCAGTGAAGGCTAAGGCAACAATGTTTTTCTCAAAAGGAAATCATAGGCTCACAAGTCTAGTTGAGATTGCTCTTCAATTTTATCTTCTTCATCTGCAAGGTGAAGTGAAGGAGTATATTTACTTAAAAAAAGTAATAACTGGAGACCAGACGCTAGCATAATGAAAAATAATAAGAGAACCGATTGATTAGGAGTTTGGGGTTTTAGGTACTTTTGTGATTTACATATTGATTTATTATGTTATGAAACAAATGATCAAAAATAATGAATGGTTGAGATGATGCCACGATGCAAAAATCAAAAATTAGGATCATTGGGCTTTTTTTTGCGCCTCCACCACTACCTTGCGCCTGGACGCCTAAGAGGCTACGCCTAGCCCTAGGCACGCCTTTTAAAACAATGGCCTGGAGATACAATTGTATAAGCAGCAAGGCGAATATGTGCAGTGTCAGGGGTACATGATATAAGAATGGCGAACGGGTATGGTGAAGGGTATCGCAGAGTCGGGCATTGTGCTGGGGACACATGATGCGAAGATGGTGCTCCGTGCAGCCGACTGGTGTCACGAAGTCAGACATCATGCTAGAAGCACATGACGTGGAGGCAGTGTTTGGGAGAGTGCGACCGGTGTCACGGAGTTGGTGTCATGTTGGGGGCACGCGACATGAAGATAGAGCTCAAGTGCAACGGCGGCTGTCGCGGAACAAGGAGCCTCCCAAAGCATTGAGGAGGCCGACCCCCATGACGTTGTGGAAGCAGTTTCCCCTAAGGAGTTGGGGAGGCCAATGCCCTCCTCCCTCTTCCCCCTCCCCCAAAGGGTTGAGGAGGCCGACCCCCTTGGGTGGTTGGGGAGGCCGACCCCCCTAATCGGCTAGGGAGGCCAACCCCCATGACATTGGGGAAGCTGATCCCCCTAAGGAATTAGGGAGGCCGACCCCATGACATTGGGAAGGCCAACCCATGGACTTGGGAGGTCGACCCCATCACTTGAACAGTTGGGATAAAAAGAGGAAAAACAGAAAGAAAGAGAACATGCACTTCACTTGAGCATGCAGTTCAAGTTGACCATTTAGAGGCGTTTAACTTTGACCATTAAAAAGCATGTCGAGATTGTGGGTTGCTTAGTGGAGAAGAAAAGTATGTTTCTTACCGGAGAGAAAAAAATATGCTACTTAAGGGTGTGCTTTGGGTTGTCCGGGTCAGTAGCATTGAACTTTGACCGTTGAAAAGTTAACGTGTCATGAGAGAGGGACCCAAAAAGCGGTCCAAAAGTGCGTAGCCAAGATGGTATAGCAACAATGACTACGTCACTCTTTTGAAACCTATGGCGAATGAGATGAAAAGAAATGGAAAAAACTCTTGATGATGTCAGAGTAATGGAAAAACTTATATGTTCTCTGACGCAAAAATTTGATTATGGTGTTTCTGCAATTGAAGAATCAAAATATTTGTCACAAATTTCTATTGATAAGCTTGTGGGTTCTCTTCAAGCTCATGAGCAAAGAATGAGAATACTAGTAACTTGGAGCAAGCTATTGTTGAAAAGTCAAGCTAGCAGTAACTATGGAAGAGATAGAGGAAATCGTGGTAGCTACAGACGTGGCAACAGAGATGGATGTGGTGGACATGGACGTGGTAGACAATTTTTTGAAAGAGGCCAAACAAATGAAGGCTATCAGGCGTATAGCCGTGGTCAAGGATTTAAAAGCAGAGGTAGAGGCGGATTTCAACAACGAGGTGATAAATCTCAGTTTTAATGTTATAATTGCAACAAATATGGCCATTTCAATTACTAGTGCAAATCAGCTCCTAAGATAGAGGAAAGAAATCATTTAGTAAAAGCTGAAGAGAAAAATGTGGTAATTACTCTTTTTCTCACTTAAAGAGGAAATGAAGAGTGTAAAAAAAATGTTTGGTATCTTGACACTGGTAACAACAACCGCATTTGCCACTGAAAGGAATTGTTCACATATTTGGATGAGAAAATCAAAGGAGAAGTAACCTTTGGAGACTCATCAAAGATTCTGGTCAAAGGCAAAGGTAAACTCATGATTACCTTAAAGAATGGAGATAGGAAGCATAAATCTGATGTTTATTATGTACCGGCTTTAAGTACCAGGATTGGTAGCCAAGGTCAACTCTTTGAAAAGGGTTATCACATGCCTATGAAAGACTGATATCTCGTCATCAGGGACATAAATGGAGAATTAATTATGCTAAAGTTGATATGACGAAGATTTCTTTTTACACTTGATTTCCTAACAAAAGAGACGAAATGCATGAAGTCTATCATTAAGGATGATTCATGGTTATGGCATATAAGGTTTGGTCATCTTGGTTTTACCGGCCTCAAGTTATTATCGAGAATAAGGAATGGACTGCTAGAAATTAATGAACCAGATTAGTTGTGTGAAGCTTGCGTTAAAGGTAAGCAACATAGACAAAATTTTGAAGTTGAAAAATCCTAGAGACACAGAAGGCCCCTAGAGATTGTGCACTCAAATATAGCTGGTCCATTCAACATTCCATCACTTAGCAGGAATAGGTACTATCTTACTTTTATTAATAATTTCAACAGAAACAATTGGGTGTATATTCTTAAACAAAAATCAGAAGCCCTTGATAAATTCATGAAATTTAAAGCGACTACTGAAAAATAAAGTGGGCAGTATCTGAAGACACTCAGATCTAACAGAGGAGGCGAATACACCTCGAAGTTGTTTGAAGGGTACTGCAGAGAGCATGGAATCCTTCATCAGTTGACAGCCTCATACACACCACAACAAAATGGCATTGCAGAAGGAAAGAATCATACTATTCTTGAGATGGCGAGGAGCACAGTGAAGGGAAAGCACGTACCAAGAACCTTTCGGGCTAAAGCCATTCCATGTGCTGTTTATTTGCTAAATCGATATCCTAAAAAAAAGTGTATAGTTCAAGACACCAAATGAAGCATTGAATGGTAGCGAATAGACAATCGAACATCTCAGAATTTTTGGGTGCATTGCAAATGCCCATATTCCTAATTAAAAGAGAAAGAAGTTAGATGATGAAGGAGATAAATGCATCTTCATTGGCTACTTTAAAAAAGGAGCAAGGCATATAGACTATATAATCCTCTTACCAAGAAAGTGATCATCTCACGAGATGTTGAATTCGATAAAGCATATTATTAGATATGGCAAAAAGAAGAAAAGAAAGGTGAAGAGATGTTTTTGAGGATGATAATGAAGACTTTAACGAGCAAGATGGGCAAGGTAATGTAAACTCCTCCACAAAATCCTACTCCAATAACTCCTGAAACGATGCCATCATCGTCTGGCAACAGCAATAGCAGAGGCAATTTAGGGGGAGCACCTACAAAAATGCAGAGTCTAAATGACATATATGCTGCTGCGAAACCTGTTCAGACAACATTTGATTATTCATTATTTTGTTTAATGGCAGAGTGTGATCCAGTAACATACGAAAAGGCTACTAAATATGAGAAGTGAAAGAAAGTCATGAATGAAGAAATTACTGCAATAAAAAGAAATAATACATGGGAGCTAACTAGCCTTCCGAGAGGTCATAAGGCAATCAGAGTCAAGAGGCTGTACAAGACAAAAACTAATTGATGGTGCCGGAAATGGTTCGATGATACGTGGAGGTGCCACAAAGGATGCGGTCTGAGTTGGCTTCCAGGTAGGCAACGTGGGAGACAGCAAGGACGGCGCAAGGGCCGAGGACAAGGCTCCCCAGACAGGTCGTGAGGGCTGGCAGTGCTGCGCAGGCAGGGTGACGATGAACAGGACCGACAGTCTACAGTCCGTGATGAGGGTATGGCGTCCAGGGTCCGTAGACGGGAGTTCAAGTATATTTCTCTCACTAGAATTCCAGAGAGAATGTTTCTTTTAGAGAGAGAAAGTGAAAAGTCCAAATGAGAAAAAGATCCTTGAAAAAGCTCCAAAGTCCACTATTTATAGGCAAAAATGTGCATGTGTCATAAGTTGACATGTGTCGCCCCCTGGGAACGACACGTCACCAGGGGGCCAACGCACTGACCCTTCGTTGGACTGCCGGTTCCTAAGTTCGTGCTGCCCTGCCCTTGCAACATCTCTCTGCCTGTCTGAGGAGACTGATCATGCCGCGGTAGCATGGTCAGAGTAGCCCGTTGCCCCAGCCTCCAGTCCAAGCCCTTACTGAATCCCACAGGCCTGGCAGCGGTGGGGAAGACCCGACGCCCAGCTGCCAGGTGGACTAGGCAAGATGCCCTTCCGAAGACCTGCTCCCATCTCGGAGTGACCCGGGGGTCATAGTCCTTAGGGGTGCCGACGCGAGCCCCCAGTGCCAGAGCACGTAGGCCAGTCACGCAGGCACCCTGGCGGAGATAGTGTCCTGGAGGAGTAGCCTATCCCGTGAGCATATAACATGATTGCAGCGCATGGGGCGCGGTTGAGTGCGGGCGACGAGGGTCGCAGAGTGATCTCCGAGCGACAAGGGTCGTTGCGTGGATGGCGCGCGACCGTGAGCGACGGTTGTCATGGCGACAGAGCGGCCACAAGTGACGGTCATCGAGACTACGAGCGACGGTCATCGCGACGAAGGAGCACGGCCGAGAGCGACGGTCGTCGCGACTATGGCGGAGCGCGGCCGCGAGCGACGGTCGTCGTGACAACGGAGCACGGTCAAAGGTGACGGCGTCGGTATTCAAGGCAGGTGGCCGACCCCCAAGGGTGGCCGACCCCTTGGGGTGGCCGACCCCCAAGGGAGGCCGACGCTTGGGGGAGGCCGACCCTAGAGGGAGGCCGACCCCCGAGGGTGGCCGACCCCTTGGGGAGGCCGACCCTAGAGGGAGGCCGACCCCTCGGGGTGGCCGACCCTAGAGGGAGGCCGACCCCTTGGGGTGGCCGACCCCTTGGGGTGGCCGACCCATTGGGGTGGCCGACCCTTGGGGAGGCCGACCCTAGAGGGAGGCCGACCCCTTGGGATGGAAGGCACGCCGAAGTCGCTTCACGAATGGTTCACGTGACTTGAGCATGCGTTGCTTTGACCGGCCCTCGAGCGTTGAAAAGTTGACCGCTGACTGGGTGATGTGTCGTGCAAAGTGGGTCCCTTGGCGGGTCTTGGGGTGCGACCAGAATAGGGTATGAACATAAGCCCCCTGCGTGCGGCGGGCGCGGAGGGGCAACCCGAGCGGGCGTCGCATGCATAAACGATGTGGTTACAGCCCCTGTTGCTGCGGGGGCCAAGGTTCCTGGTAATGGAGCCGGCGATGACGCTAAGCCCGTGTAGCAGTTTGATTGAGTCGGCGATGGCTTCCAGGTTGCAAGCCCATCCCGTAGTTTGATTGTGCCGGCGATGGCTTCAAGGTTGTGAGCCCATCCCGTAGTTGATTGTGCCGGCGATGGCTTCAAGGTTGTGAGCCCATCCCGTAGTTTGATTGTGCCGGCGATGGCTTCCAGGTTGTGAGCCCATCCCGTAGTTGATTGTGCCGGCGATGGCTTCAAGGTTGTGAGCCCATCCCGTAGTTTGATTGTGCCGGCGATGGCTTCAAGGTTGTGAGCCCATCCCGTAGTTGATTGTGCCGGCGATGGCTTCCAGGTTGTGAGCCCATCCCGTAGTTGATTGTGCCGGCGATGGCTTCAAGGTTGTGAGCCCATCCCGTAGTTGATTGTGCCGGTGATGGCACTAGCCCGTGCTGGCGCTCAGCCCATGCCGCGGGGAGGGGTCCTCGTGCAGGAGCACTACGAGCGGAGCCTCCAGAATGCCGCACACTCTAGAGAGTGGGTTGAAGGTCTTCCATGCCCATGGCGGGGGCGCATGGTGTGGTGAACGGGTGTTATGCCCGGAGGCTTGTAACATGGTCGTGGTGCATGGACATGGCGACGATTGTCGCGGGGACAATACATGGTGCCGGAGCACATGTCATGAAAGTGGTGGGGCGACGAACGTCGCGAAGCAATACTTGGTGCCGGGGGCACGCATGATGAGAATAACGCACGGGCGCGGCGACGAAGGCGCGGAGCTATACTTGGTGCCGGGGGCACGTATCATGAAGATGGCGCACGAGCGCGGCGACGAACGTCGCGGAGCTATACTTGGTGCCGGGGGCACGCATTATGAGAATGGCGCACGGGCGCGGCGACGAACGTCGCGGAGCTACAGTTGGTGCCGGGGGCACGCATAATGAGAATGGCGCACGGGCGCGGCGACGAACGTCGCGGAGCTATACTTGGTGCCGGGGGCACGTATCATGAAGATGGCGCACGGGCGCGGCGACGAACGTCGCGGAGCTATACTTGGTGCCGAGGGCACGCATGATGAGAATGGCGCACGGGCGCGGCGACGAACGTCGCGGTAGTGCATCAAGTGACCATTGGCGTTGAGCGCGCGTTGTAAAGAGCGCGATGAGTTGGCACAAGCGACGCGGTTCAAGGAGATGGCACGCGGGCGACGGGGCCTGTCGCGGAGCTGTCATGTGAATGCGTGCGACGAAGGTCGTGGATGTGGCGCGCGGGCGCGCACTGCGGTCATAGCGGTGACGGCGCGTGGTCGACAAACTGTGGCGAGGCGCCGGCGGACGGGAGCGTAAAGTAAAGGAAAAAAGAAAGAAAAAGAAAAGAAAGAAAGAAAGAATAGAAAAAGAAAGAAAGAAAGAGAAAAATAAAAAGAAAAAGAAAAGAAAATTGCCCACCCCTATATAAGGAGCGGAGGGGGGCAGGGCGGAGGCACCGCCATTTGTGCCTACGCAAGTCAGAGAGAGAGAGAGAGAGAGAGAGAGAGAGAAAAAGGGATGGTGAGAGAAGAGGTAGAATTGGGCGAGGGGTCGTCGGGGCCAGGGGGTCGGCCAGTTGGTGGCTCTGCGAGGGGAGGGGGGTCGGCCAGCCACGGGGGCTCGGCCGCACGAGGGGGTTCGGCCCAGCGAGGGGCGTCGGCCGGACAGGGGGGGTCGGCCCAGCGAGAGGGGTCGGCCGCGCATGGGGGGTCGGCCAGCCACGGGGGGTCGGCCGCACGAGAGTGGTCGGCCGAGCGAGGGGGATCGACCGGACGGGGTGGGTCGGCCCAGCGAGGGGGATCGGCCGGGCAAGGGGGGTCGGCCCAGCGAGAGGGGTCGGCCGCGCATGGGGTGTCGGCCAGCCACGGGGGTCGGCCGCACGAGAGGGGTCGGCCGCACATGGGGGGTCGGCCAGTCACGGGGGGTCGGTCACGCAGGTTGTCCGACAGGCCCAAGTCCCATCCTCACAGCCCGGAGCGACGCCAGCAGCGAAAAAAGTTCGGCAGAAGATGTGGGCGAAGCCGCAGGGGCCGCGGCGGGTACATCGCGACCGCCGCGGGATATGATGACTGTACCTGTGCCGGTGCCGCCAGTCGATGAGGCCATACCGTCAGTGGGTGTCGAGGCGGCAGTGCCATTGACCTTTGATGATGGCGGTAGGAGGTCCTACGATCCGGAGCCAGATAAAACAAACACATTGCTGGGGGTGAGGGGAGTAGTACCGTGTGTACCGGACCGTGAGCTGTGGAGGGAGTTGGCCATTCGTGTGGCAGACGGAGCGTTCAGGACACCGTGGGGTGGTCCGTCGATGGGAGAGGAGCCTCGGCTGTCGTCACCCTACCTTCGCGCGCCGAGCCCGGCGGAGGCGCCTGTGATGTCGCCGAGGTATGTACCGGCATTGTTGATTGGGAGAGAGGACATACCTTGGTCGCCGGTGATGTTCAAGGGCCATAGTGCGATGCCGGTAGGGTGGGACTTTTGGTGTGAGCATATGTTGGAGACACCGGTGAGGGCGCAGGTGTTGCAGGCACTAGGGCTGTTACCGGCGATCAATGTTACGGCGAGGGGGCTGGAGTTATATAGGGATACTCCAGGGATGACCCGATTGCTGGCAAGATGGAGCACGCAGTCGCATACGTTCGTGACCGAGTTCGGGGAGATCGGGCCGACGTTACTTGATGTGTTGATGCTGACAGGGCTGCCGATACACGGGGAGGTGGATGCACGGGTGACCCGGCTGAGCGGGGAGGAGCGGTTGTTGCAGACGCAGCTACTGGACATTTTGGCGGAGACGAAGAGGCACCGGAAGGGGACGTACGGTGGGTGGCTGCGCCAGTTCTACGGCACGCCGCAGGCGAGGACAGGCCAGAAGTTGGGCAATGCTGCCCAGTTCGTGATGGGTCCGTATCATGGCAGCGATCGGTACGAGTTGGTGGCGTTTTTGGCGATGTTCTTATCGAGGTAAATTTTGTACTGTCGTGTGATTATTCGTGAATATATCGTATGTCCTGCTTGCCCTGTAAAACGTCAAATTGACATATGTTGCCGGTCGTTGTTTGCAGGTTTGTGTTTGAGGGGACACCTGAGGATGGCATTTCCCCGAGGGTGTTTCCCTTGGCCATTCAGATGGCGCAGGGAAGGCGGGTCGGCTTGGCTCCGGTGTACTTGGGCACGTTATACTCGCGGCTAGATCAGTTCGTGAATGACGTGAAGCGGTCGTATGGTCGGTATCAGGTGGCGACGTACGTGGACTGGATGTTCTTGCAGAGGTACCTGTACGAGTGCTTTCCGGGTACCGTCCTGACGGATACCCACTCGCACACCCGTCACCGATGATGGGGACAGTGACCCGTCCAGGCAGGTCGCGGCAGGTGGCGTTGTGGTGTAGCGGGTCTCGGGCTTTTGCTTGGGCAGGCATCAGGAGGCCGGGGTGCCCGTTGGCACAGATTCTAGACAAACGGGGGGAATGCGAGCGACGGCCCTATATGGAGATGCATGCGTCATATGGTACGCCGCCATGGCTGCACGTGCAGGAGGTGACGACAGATCTGAGCCGGAGAGGCGAGCTAGCGCCAGGACAGCTGGCGCTATTGGTCGCGTATTTTCCCGGCTGGCTCCCGGTATTGACAGATGATGGCGGGAAGCCCGCCGAGTGCTGCTATTATGTGGCGAGGTATTGCCCGGACCGTCTGTCGTTGGCGTTCGGGTACGATCTAGAGCCCCCATGCGGTTATGACAGCCCGTGGAGTGTGGCGACGGCTTTTGGGTATACACTATATGACAGAGCCCGCGAGTGGCCGGCACCGACGACAGAGTGGAGGCAGCCAGGGACAGAGGTGGCAGGGGCGGTGACCGCGGATTATGCGCATTGGTGGGAGCGACTGCGAGGGAGCTGGGCCGGATGGCTGGCACAGCCGTCAGGCACACGTCGACAGGTAGATGTGTTCGCATGTGACCGAGCCCTGAGTTTGATATCGGCCACAGTCGCGAGGCAGTGCGGGATGCTGTCACTGGTGACCGGGAGTTCTGTTCCGAGCTCGGAGAGGGAGGCGGAGGAGGATGCCGTAGAGTTGGGGGACGCTGCTCCCGGGGAGGACCGTGGGGAGGAGCCTATTGCCGAGGTGCCGAGGGTGCCGGGGGCCGGCAAGGGGCCCTTGTCGGCATTGCGAGTGGGGATGATGGAGACAGCGCGTCAGGCT
>JAVXUP010002878.1:0-100779 GCA_033070095.1 Escallonia herrerae
AAGATGCTAGCGTTATGTGTAAGAGCCCCTTTTTATGCTAATAAAGATCTTATTTGTTAAAAAATAAATTACATGATAAATCATTACAGAAAATAGGTCGCCCATGTCTGATGGATTCAGTCGATGAATAGTGTTTCAGTTGATGAATAGAGTTTCAGTTGAATGAATAGTGCTTCAGTCGATGAATAGTATTTCAGTTGATGAATAGAGTTTCAGTTGAATGAATAGTGCTTCAGTCGATGAATAGTGTTTTTAGTCGAATGAAAATCAAGGAACTAGTCTACGTTCCCTGTAAGATGCAAGAACAAACCATCCTTATAATGCCTCCCTCATAATAGATCCCTCCCGTCAACACAGAAGACAACAATTATAGAATCAACAAGAAATTTAAGGCTTAACATGTAATAAAATTGAGAATCAAAATGAATTCAAATAACCGATATCAATTAGGGTTTCAGTGACAATTGAGCATGCTGATACCAATTCATCATTCAAAATTAAAGAATGGCCATAAACAAATCATAAGAACAAATTCAAGAATGGCCATAAACATGCTGTTATTAATTCATCACTCAGAATTAAAGAATAGCCACAAATAAATAGCAAGAACAAATACCAATATTATTGAATTTAGGTAAGACAATTCAGAACAAAGAATGCTAAATAGTTATCGAATTTGCTCAAAATGCAATAACATGCGAGCATTGATAAGATTTTCAAATAACCGATTCAGGTTCAATGTTGGGGGGGGGGGGGTTTCCTTTGCAATAACATGTTGCTATCAAATGATCAGAATATAGTCTACATCATAATAGTATACACTTAATATTGACACGGGCATACACCAAGAATGGGCCCCACACCGGGGTATGTAAAATTATCAAAATGCCCCTTAGTGATTCCGTACCAAGAAAATCTCAAAAATACTTTAAAATACACTTTTAATCATTCTGAAGTCATTTTTGGGCTAAAAAGTGTCTCAAGGAATTTTTGCTCGAAAATCTTAAATCGGTGTCCGGACCGAGCTCTCAAAAGCCTGTTCTGCTAAAAATAGTTATCGACTTCAAAATGGCACAAATTTTTAAAAAATGGAACATCTCAGTATATAAGGTTTTCTTAAAATTTTCAGATTAATATAGCTTTATTTGCTATATCAAATAATTTGAGAATTCCTTTTAATCGATATCCTAAATTAGCATCCTTCGCGGATACCGAAAAAATCCCAAAATTTTTCAAAGTGTATGACTAATTGATGCCAGGGAAAGTGGGTTCGTGCCTACGTGGAGGTGCCACAAAGGCTGCAGTCTGAGTCAGCTTCCAAGTGTGCAAAATGAGAGACAGCAAGGACGGAGTAAGGGCTGAGGGCAAGGCTCCCCAGACAGGCCGCGAGGGCTGGCAGTGCTGCGCAGGCAAGGCGAAGGCGAATAGAGCCGGCGACCGACAGTCCAAGCTAAGGTCAACGTCAAGGGTGCAGCGTCAAGAGTCCGATGTCAGGTGTCCGAATGTATCTCTCTCTAGAAGTCCAGAGAGAATGAGTTTTAGAGAGAGAAAGTGAAAATGACAAATGAGAGAGTTCCCTTTTAAATGAAATCCAAGGTCCCCTATTTATAGGGAAAAGTGTGTCGGTGTCATCAATGTGTCACCAGCTGACACGTGTCACCCCTGGGAGTGACACGTCACTAGGGGGTCCACAAATACCGGTTCTCCGTTGGACTGCCAGTTCCCGAATTCGCACTGCCTTGCCCCACACAGCATCTCTCTACCTGTCTGAGAAGACTGAAAACACCATGACGGCGTGATCAGAGTAAGCCCGTTGCCCCAGCCACCGGTCCAAGCCCTTACTGAATCCCACAGGCCTGGCAGCGGTGGGGAAGACCCGACGCCCAGCTGCCAGGTGGACTAGGCGGGATGCCCTTCGAAGACCTGCTCCCATCTCGGAGTGACCCGGGGGTCATAGTCCTTAGGGGTGCTGACGCGAGCCCCCAGTGCCAGAGCCGTAGGCCGGTCACGCAGGCACCCTGGCGGAGATAGTGTTCCCGAGGAGTCCCTATCCCGCTGCGAAGGGTCCTCGCACAGGAGCACTCGGAACAGAGCCCCCCAGAAATGAAGACGGCGATGGCTTTAAGGTTGTGAGCCCATCCCGTTGTGAGGGGTCCTATGCCGAAGCACTACGAGCGGAGCCCCCCCGTGATTGTGACGGCGATGGCTTCAAGGTTGTGAGCCCATCCCGTGGTGGCGATGACTATAAGGTTGAGAGTCCATCCCGCTGCGAGGGCCGGAGCCCCCCTGTGATTGTGACGGCGATGGCTTCAAGGTTGTGAGCCCATCCCGTGGTGGCGATGACTATAAGGTTGAGAGTCCATCCCGCTGCGAGGGCCGAAGCCCCCCTGTGATTGTGACGGCGATGGCTTCAAGGTTGTGAGCCCATCCCGTAAGCATACAACATGATTGTGGCGCATGGGCGCGGTGACGACTGTCGCGAGACCATACCTGGTGCGGGGGCACATGTCATTGAAGTGGAGCATGGGCGCTGCGACGACTGTCGCGAGACCATACCTGGTGTCGGGGCACATGTCATGGAAGTGGCGCACGGGCGCTGCGACGACTGTCGCGAGACCATACCTGGTGCCGGGGCACATGTCATAGACGTGGCGCACGGGCCTGGTGAAGTGAGTGGCGCCGAGGGCACCGTAGAGTGACAGAGAGCCTGGGGGCACGGCTGTATCAGCGGTGCGGCACAAGGGCGGGGCGAAGTGAGTGGGCGACGAGGGTCGAGTGATGTCCGGGCGACAGGGGTCGCGGAGTGACTTCCGGGCGACAGGGGTCGCGGAGTGATCTCGAGGACGCGGGCGACAAAGGTCGCGAAGACGGCGTGCGGGAGACAAGTCGCGAAGACGGCGCGCGGGCGACGGTCATTGCGGCGAGGATATACGGGCGACAAAGGGTCCGTGCCATCGCAGTGATGAGTGAGCGTTAGGGACCGTTGTGCGTGAATGAGAAGCAAAAAAGGAGCGTCGGCGACCCCCAGGACCAGGGTGGCCGACCCCCTTAAGGGGTGGCCGACCCCTCTTTAAGGAGGTGGCCGACCCCCCCCCTTTCAGAGGGTGTGGCCGACCCCTCTTTAAGGAGGGTGGCCGACCCCCTTTAAGGGAGGTGGCCGACCCCCTTAGGGGAAGGCATGCCGCGGTTCTTCTTGTAGATTTTCCAAGTGTTGGTGTCGTCGATGTCGTCGCATTGGCGATAGAATAAGTTTAGTCGCACAGAAAGTCAACGAAAACAATGCACGTAACTTGCGCGTGCGTGTATGTTTTGACCGGTTTGACAGCGTTGAAAAATTGACCGTTGACTGGGTGACATGTCGACAGCGGTGAAAAGTTGACCGTTGAATAGGTGACATGTCATGCGAAAAATGGGACCTCTGGTGGGCCCTTGGGTGTGACCAGAATAGGTTGGCAACATAAGCCCCCTGCGTGGGGCGTGCGCGGAGGGGCAACCCGAGCGGGCGCCGCACGCATAAACAGGAGGGGGAACAAAGAGCGGAAGTAGGAAGGGAGCGCCACCTCTCCTGCTTTGTCCGTTCCTCTTTTTTGTGGGGGGGCTTATGAGGGGCCAAGATTTCATCGTGGCCCACCCCTATATAAGGAGAGGGAGGGGAGGGGGAGGGCTCACAACGCCATTTGTGCCAAAGGAAAAAGAGAGAGAGAGAAGAAGAGATGGTGAGAGAAGGGACAGAAGGGGCCGAGTCGGCTGGGTCAGGGGGTCGGCGGGGAGCGGAGGTCAGCGGCGCAGCGCGGGGGGGAGCGGGGTCGGTGGCGACGGACAAGGGAAAAGGGAAAGTGGGAGAGGGACAGAGCAGGGGAGAGGAGCGTCGGCCGCGCAGGTGGGGTCGGCCACGCAAGGGGGTGTCGGCCACGCAGTCGGCTGCGCAAGGGGGGTCGGCCGCGCCTAGGGGGTCGGCCGCGCAGGGGGGTTGGCCACGCCGAGGGGGTCGGCCACGCATAGGGGGTCGGCCACTCCCATGGGGTCGGCGACCCCGAGTGTCCGACAGGCCCAAGTCCCAACCCCGCAGCCCGAAGCGACGCCAGCGGTGAAGAAAGCGAGACAGAAGATGTGGGCAAAGCCGCGAGGGGCTGCGGTGAGCACATATGACGACCGCACCTGTGCCGGCGCCGCCAGTGGATGAGGCCACACCAGCATCGGGCGGCGAGGTGGGAGTGCCATTGATTTTTTACGACGGGGGGAAGAGGTCATACGATCCGGAGCCGGACAAGACCAACACATTGTTGGGGGTGAGGGGAGTAGTACCGTGTGTACCGGACCGGGAGCTGTGGAGGGAGTTGGCTATCCGGGTGGCAGACGGGGCGTTTACGACACCGTGGGGTGGTCCGTCGATGGGAGAGGAGCCACGGCTACCGTCACCGTATCTGCGCGCGCCGAGTTGGGAGGAGGCGCCTGTGATGTCACCGAGGTATGTACCAGCATTGTTGATCGAGAGAGAGGACATACCTTGGTCGCCTGTGGCGTTCAAGGGCCATAGTGCGATGCCGATAGGGTGGGACTTTTGGTGCGAGCATATGGTGGAGACGCCGAGGAGGGCGCAGGTGTTGCAGGCACTGGGGTTGCTGCCAGCGATCGACATTACGGCGAGGGGACTGGAGTTGTATAGGGACACACCAGGGATGGCCCGATTGCTGGCGAGATGGAGCACACAGTCGCATACGTTCGTGACCGAGTTCGGAGAGATCGGGCCGACGTTACTCGATGTGCTGATGTTGACAGGGCTGCCGATACACGGGGAGGTGGACGCGCGGGTGTCCCGGTTGAGTGGGGAGGAGCGGCTGTTGCAGACACAGCTTCTAGACATCCTGGCTGAGACGAAGAAGCACCGGAAGGGGACGTACGGGGGGTGGCTTCGCCAGTTCTATGGTACGCCGCAGGCGAGGACAATCAGTGAGGATGGGCAATGATCGATACGTTGGTGGCATTCTTGGCTATGTTCCTGTCGAGGTAAGCTTTCGTACTGTCATGAGATTGTACGCGTGGATATGTGTGTCATGCTTGCCCTGTAGAACGTCAAACTGATATATATATATATATATATATATATATATATATATATATGTTGTCTGTCGGTGCTTGCAGGTTTGTATTTGAGGGTACCCCTGAGGATGGTATTTCCCCGAGGGTATTTCCCTTGGCTATTCGGATGGCGCAGGGCAGGCGGGTCGGGCTGGCTCCGGTGTATTTGGGCACATTATATTCGCGGCTAGATCAGTTCGTGAATGACGTGAAGCGGTCACATGGGCGGTATCAGGTGGCGACGTACGTGGACTGGATGTTCTTGCAGAGGTATCTGTACGAGTGCTTTCCGGATTACCGGCCAGACGGATACCCGCTCGCACATCCGTCACCGACGATGGGGACAGTGACTCGGCCAGGCAGATCACGGCAGGTGGCGTTGTGGTGCAGCGGTTCGCGCCAGCTTGGGCAGGCATCAGTCTCCTGTCCGTTGGATCAGTCCTACCTCAGGATGTGCAGCCATGGCAGTACATGATGATGCATGCGTCATATGGTATACCGCCATGGCTGCACGTGCAGGAGGTGACGACAGGACCTCACAAGAGGAGACTTAGTGCCTTCGGACAGCTGGCCTAGCGTATTTTCCCGGTTGGCTCCCGGTGTTGACAGATGATGGCGGGAAGCCCGCCGAGTGCTGTTACTACGTGGCGAGGTATAGCCCAGACCGTCTGTCGCTGGCGTTCGGGTATGACTTAGAGCCCCCATGGGTACGACAGCCCTTGGAGTGTGACGACGGCTTTTGGGTATACACGATATGACAGAGCCCGAGAGTGGCCGGTGCCGACGACAGAGTGGAGGCAGCCAGGGACAGAGGTGGCAGGGGCAGTGACAGCGGACTATGCACATTGGTGGGAGCGGCTGCGAGGGAGCTGGGCGGGATGGTTGGCACAGCCGTCAGGCACACGTCGGCAGGTAGACGTGTTTGCATGCGACCGAGCCTTGAGTCTGATATCGGCCACAGTCGCGAGGCAGTCAGGGATGCCGTCACTAGTGACCGGGAGCTCTGTTCCGAGCTCGGAGAGAGAGGCGGAGGAGGATGCCGGTGAGCCGGGGGATGCTGCCCCAGAGGAGGACCGCGGGGAGGAGCCGATTGCGGAGGTGCAGAGGGTGCCGGGGGCCGGCAAGGGTCCCCTATCGGCATTGCGAGTGGGGATGATGGAGACGGCGCGTCAGGCTAGTGCCGGTACATCAGCCCCACACATATCAGGGGCGAAGAGGCCGCGTGACGTATCAGAGGAGCCAGACTCCGAGGTTTGCTTCTGTCGCTTCTTTCGTATTATGAATATGGTTCGCATATTGATTATAGATTACGAACTGACAGCTGTTTTGCCAGGGGGATGAGGAAGAGGCGGTCGAGGAGGGCAGTGAAGAGAGACCGATGCCGAGGTAGAGGAGGCTGTAGGAGCCGGGGCTGGCGGATCAGCTGATGATGAGGAGACTGAGGGAGTCGAGACATCAGTGGCCGGGGTGACGAGGAGGGTAAGTCCATTGCCTGTCGCCGAGGAGACGGTGGAGGCCCTATACGGCGGAGCGGTGAGTGATACTGTGATGTTCGATGTTGGTGAGGACTGGTGGACAGGCATGGAGACCGAGGTTGTAGGAGGTGATGGTGGGAATATGGTGGTGCCCGAGCCTGTTGTCGCAGCCCTGGTTCATGAGCAGGAGGCACCGGTTCAGGCTGTGGTGGCGCGACGGCACGACGTATTGTCAGGGTCTGCGGTTGAGGCTGGTGCTACTTTACTGGCGATGCATTCAGCCATTATTGGTGCGCAGACGGCTGGTGGAGTGCCGGAGATTCCTGCAGTGGGTGGCAGTGGCGCGGCAGCCGGAGAGATGAGTAGAGGGTCGTCGAGTGGACAGGTGGATATGGCGACTTGGGAGGGCCTCCAATTACCGGCCGAGACGGTGCGCCGGTTGGAGCTGGTGAAGGCAGCGTTCCCGCAGACGTTCGAGAGGGTGACGATAGAGAACCCAGTATTACGGATGTGGGTATCTGCGGGGTTTATGGAGTGGTTGCTGCCGTTTGCTAGCGTGCCACCGGCGGGTTGGACTGCAGAGTTCGTTGCTCGGTTGCTTTCGGAGCTTGCGCCGTTCACATCACTGGGCATGCAGCGGACTGGCTGGCAGATTTCTTCAGGTCGAGGAATGGCAACCGTGAGATGGATGAGAGGCGTGCGGTCGTGGACATGCAGGAGATGTTGTTGGAGCGGCGCCGTACAGGGTTGGAGGCAGAGCGGTCAGAGATTGCTGCAGAGTTGGCCGGGATTGACATGCAGGTAGCAGATATAGAGAGACAACTTGTTGACTTGCAGAGGTAGCTGGCCGATCTACAGAGGCGGCGGGGTGAGGTGGATGGTTGAGAGTCAAAACGGTTGAGGCGGCAGGCCGAGTTTAATACTGTATGGTCAGAGCTACAGGCGGAGCGACAGGCAGTTCAGGCATTCAGCTCCCACCCAGTTGCGTCATTGTTTTCTAGGCTTCCATAGTTTATATTTTACTTTGCCGTAGTTGTAGCGCCCGATGATGGCGAGTAAACGTTTGATGTAAATGTATGTCTACTTGATGATATGAGTAGCGTAGTTATGTTATCCAATCTTGACCTTGGCTGTTGCATATTGTGCTTGGTTGCCTTCGCCGTGTTTGAACGTCTTGCGTCTGTTGGTTGCCTGTGAATGTTCCCCCTTCCCCGCCCGTAGAAAGCGACTTAGGAAGCATATGTTGAAAATAAGTGTTGGCTAAACGGAAGCCGAGGTAACAGAATGACTTTGTATTAATAAGACTTGGGACAGACTGCCATTACATGAGTAGCGTATAATCTTGTAAAGATCAACAAAAATTACAAGTCTGTAATGATGCATATACAAAAATGCTATGAGAGCGAGTACTATGATGTGGGCGGATAGGGCCATGGGAACGTTGCCGCGACTAATTATGCATAATACTTCTTCGAGTAATGACTGTTGCAGGGGCGTGATCTGACCGTCGTCTGGGTTGAGCAGGAGGTATGGGCCATTAGTGCGGGCTTCGTGCACCGTAAAAGGGCCTTCCCAGTTTGGCGTGAATTTGGGAGCTGACATGTTGGCTCATACATGTTTGGCAGCTTGAAGAACAAGGTCGCCTCCGAGAAAGGAGCGTGACTTGACAGTCTTCCCATACGCTTTCGTGAGCTGCTCATGATATTTCTTCATGCGTCGCAGGGCTGTGGCTCATCGTTCGTCGAGGCCGTCAAGTGTCGCCAGTCTGATTGTTTCATCTTTGAGATCGCTGTTTAGAGAAAGTCAGGCTGACGGCACCGCGATCTCAGCCGGTATCACGCACTCGTCCCTGTAAACGAGAGAGAAGGGCATGGCCTTCGTTGTTGTGTGCTGGGACATTTTGTAGGCCAAAAGTGCCAGATTTAGTTGTTCGGACCACGACCCGTTGGTGCTATGAACCATTCGTGATAATACGCAGAGCAGAGTCTTGTTGGAAGCTTCAGCTTGACCATTACCTTGCGGATAATAGGGAGTTGATGTGGTATGGTTGATGTTGTATCCTTCCATGAGAGCTCGAACCTCTCGATTAACGAACGACGTGCCATTGTCGGATATGATACATTGTGGGATGTCGAAAGCGACAGATGACGTCACGTAAGAAGTTGGAAACGGTGCCCCCCGTGGCTCTCCGCAGAGGTATGGCTTCGACCCATTTCGTAAAGCGTTCTGTAGCAACCATAATCCATGAGTGACGTCTGGATGGCGGGTGAATGGGATCAATGAGGTCGAGGGCCCAAGAGTGAAATGGCCATGGGGCTAATATCATGCCCAGGTCGGATGCTGGCGTGTGCATTCTGTCGGCGTGCTATTGGCAAGGTTAGCAGTGTCGGACATGAGAGATAGAGTCGGATTCCATAGTCGGCCAATAATACCCCAACCTCAGCAATTCTGCATACAGCTTCTGGGAGCCTTGATGCTCACCGTAATCACCATTGTGTACTTCGTTAATCACTTTGACTACTTGTACACCCTGCAAGCATCGCAGGGTGCGCCCCGAAAAACCCTTGCGAAACAACTCGCCTTCCATCACGAAATACTTGACGGACTTGCGCTTGATAGATCGTGCCGAGCTACGGTCAGGTGGTAGAACCCCGTGGGACAAGTACTGGATGAAAGGCTGGCGCCAGTC
This sequence comes from Escallonia herrerae, assembly GCA_033070095.1. NCBI lineage: Eukaryota > Viridiplantae > Streptophyta > Magnoliopsida > Escalloniales > Escalloniaceae > Escallonia > Escallonia herrerae. Next base: position 9,244 of record JAVXUP010002878.1, read on the forward strand.
ACCTTCGACTTCAATGACAAGAGCTTCTGCATTGTCAGGCGCATACAAGCACTCGGAACAGTCCCTTTGTACGTGTGAGGCATCCTTGGCCATGGATGGCTAATAGAGGCCCATACGCTGGAGGCGACGGTATAGAGGTGGACCGTTGAGGCCATAACACTTTCGATGGCCAAGCTGTAATTTGTGTTTTGCTTCTTCCGGGGCTAAACATCTGGCTAGAGTGCCTCCAGGACATCACCTATACAAGACATCTCCCATCATCAAAAAGTCTGTAAGGGTAAAGGCATGAGCAAGAGATGGCGCTTTAAGTTGGTCAATAATCGCCTGCCTCCAATTGTCTGCAGTAATGTCCTTCAGGACTAGGTTCAATGTTGTGCATGGTTCCAATCTCTTGATGATGGTTAGTATTCGCTGTTCACCATCAACCTCCATCTTTGACGCAATCGTGGCCAAGCTGTCCGCATGTCTATTGTGGCACCTGTGGTGATGTTCATATTGGACATAGTCAAGTCTTCCTTCTAAGTGTTGTACCAAGGCTCAATAAGGTGCCAAGGTTGGCTCCTTAACCGCGAATTCTCCATCAGCCTGTTTCATGATCAACTTAGAATCTCCCTTCAAACATAAGGCTCTAGCCCCCATACTGATGGCGAGCATGAGACCAATGACAAGTGCCTCATACTTGGCTTTATTGTTGGAGACCGGGAAGGCAAGCTTGAAGGAGAGGGAGGTGGTGATGAGGTCTGGGCTTCGGAGGACTATGCCAGCACCTCCCTAACGAAGGGGCCCTTCGACACCCTTGCTGGTGGCCGAGCTGTCAAACTCGAGTGTCCACAGGTTGTCTATGTCAGTGATCAGGGCGGTCTCCTCGCCCGGCAATTGAACCAAGGTCGGCTCGTAGTGTTGACATGGAAAGAAGGCCTAGAGATCTGCAACTGCTTGACTCCGCAGGGCAGTGGGATTTTTGATAGATAGACCGAACTCGGCCAAGAGCAACAGCAAATGGGCGAGGCGGCCGAACAAGGCAGGGCATGTAAGCATGTACAGGAGTGGATCAGCCTTGGTGACGAGTGTGATCTGGTGCTCCAAAAAGTAGTGTCTGAATTTCTGCGAAGCATACACCAAGGCCAGACAGTGTTTCTCGAGCTTGGAGTAGTTGGCTTCGGGTCCCCTGATTATTCTACTGAGGTAGTAAACAGGACGCTCCACGCCTTCTACCTCTTGGGCAAGCAAAGCTCTGATGGATCTGGGTGTGGAGGTCAAGTAGAGTAGGAGTAGGATGCCTCGACCTAACTCCATGGTGCGCTTTTGAGATAGTGTGTGACTAAGGGAGGATCCAGTCCGGGCATCTCATTGTAACTCCATGCCAAGACATCATGATATTCGCGCAGGAGGGAAACCAATTCCTTCCTTCGGCGGGGGGGTGAGTTTTGTGCCGATGTAAGTGTGCCGCGGTTCTTTGCCCGGGTCGGCCAAGTTGATTTCTTCAAGATCTTCAGCCTGTGGTCGAGGGCCGTCTTCATAGCAAGGTGGTGCCGCACAGGGAGTGAGGTCAGGGTCTGGTGGGCAATGTTCGGCAGTGCAGCACCAGTTAGTTTCCACAAACGGGTCGGGATCGAGGGGGTCAGATGAGGGACCATCTGAAGCCCCCGCGCACCGTCATAACTGGTAAATCACTTTACCGTCCCTGACGACGCTTTGGAGGGTTGGCTCGGGCTTGTGCTTTTTAGATTTGGGGCTTTGGAGGGTTAACGTACATCATCCCAAGTTGGCAACTTGGTGGAATGTATATGAGTAGCATTCTCACCATCCTCGACAAAGTCAATGAAGAAGGAGGCCTCGGCGAAGTAAGATTCTGCACATTCGAAGGGGGCCTTGGTTGCAGGGATTGTCATCGCTACCTCATGCCCCGCAGGACCGGCCACCATTTTCACACACTGGTGGTATGTTGAGGGAATGGCCTTGTTAACATGGATCCATGGTCGCTCGAGCAGAAGGTGGAAGGCAGACTCGTTGTCTATTACGTGAAAAGTAGTGTCGCGACAGATTGTTCCGACCATGAGGTCGACAATGATGTGGCCGAGGGTCAACTGGGGACCCTGTCCAAAGCCAGTGATTTTGACGTGGTCGCGGATGATTTTTCTTAGGGGAATGCCGGCCTGTTGCAAGGTGATGAGAGGTATGATGTTGATCGAGGCGCCGCAGTCAACCAGGGCACGACAGAAGCCCGTGCCATTAACAGTACATTCTAAAAATAGGGTCCGATTGTGATGCTCGACTGGTGGTGAGTCTTCGTCTGAGAAGACTAAGGCCATGGAAGGGATGTGACGCAATTCAGCCTAAGCGGCAAAGCATTTGGGACCGAGGCCAGTGGTGACCTCGATCAGGCAATTGGAAAGGTAAGTCCGAGCGACGGGTGAAAACCCCATTTCATCAAAAAAAAACTTTTGATCTTTGTCACATGTCCAAAGGAAGGCATCGGCCAATTAGCTGGAGGAGGCACGGCCGTTGGTATGGGCTCTGCTGGGACTTTGGGGATTGCAGGCTCGACGTGGTCAGTGATAGTCGTGAGGACCTGGTGCTCCCTATTGTTGCTGCGATGCGGGGGGTAGGGATCCTTGCGTACATCGTTGTTCTTTCGTAGCTGTAGGTCACCTGACGCGACCTTCCTTGCAAAGATAGTTCGCAGCGCATTGCAGTTTCTGAGAGAATGGCCGAGGGCTCGATGGAAAGAACAGTAGTTGGGTCGGGTTTTTTCTTCGTCCGTGATATTGGTCCGTATTGGTGGCAGTTGGAAATTCTTGTCATGTGCCACCCATTCCGCCAAGAGTTCCTTCACTCTATTCAGATCACATGGATAGTCGAGTGCAGGCCCCTGTTGCCTCCGCTTGTTAGAGCCTCGGTCCCCATTTTGGAAATTGACGCTTGAAGCTTGCGTAGTTGTTGCTGCTGTTGTTGGTGTTGTTGTTGCTACGCCGAGTGATGGGTGTGTCTGTCGAGGCCAATAGTGTATTTTACGGTCGAGGCTTCCATGACTTGACAGGACTAACCATCTCGTAAGTTCATCGGGCTGTTTCCTTAAGGTGTCCCCATGATCTCAACTGTAGATTCTCGATGTGCACTCGGTAGATGTCAATTATATTTTTGATGCATATGGGAACCAACGTTTCGTCTTTGCTGAAGTCCGTGCACTCAAGGTATTTGAGATGGAAACGGTGCACGTATGTATTCAAGTCTTCTCCTTGATTCTGGCGAGTGCCAGCAATATCAACAATAGTCACGCGCTCGGTCTCGTAATGGAACTTGTCTAAAAATAGCTGGACCATGTCATTCCAGGTGTGGACGGTCCCTGCGGGGATCTGGTGATACCAAGTGTAAGCCAAGCCTGTAAGGGATTTATGGAATTCTCTCAACTTTAAGCTGTCTCCTGTACCATACTGCTCTAAGGAGCCTGCGAACCATGTCAAGTGCTCACGGGCGTTGCCCTCACGTCCGTTGAAGAGCACAAAGTTTAGTTGCTTGTACTTGAGGGGGAAGGGTGTGATGGCGATATCATTGGTGTACGGGGTGTGTTCGGTCAACCGTGTTGAAGAGTCTGGTTTGGAATTCCTCGACAGGCGATGGACAAGGGCTTCCAGGTCTGACCGAGTGACATAGTTGGAGGATGGTACTTCATTGTCGATCAAGGGGTGATGACTGCCTAGGGTATCGCTAGCCCCCAGACGGTGCGGCTTGATGAACGAGAACATGAGAGGGTGGGTATAGTACAGGGGGTGGCAAGGGCAGCTGCGCAGGGGCGTGTGTGGGTTGGCGAGACATGCCCATCGCTTGGCCGGCCGTTTGCTGCTACTCAGGTGGATAAGAATTAGGTTCTATCTGGATGGAGTCATGAGTTTCAGATGAACCTCATGTTGGCATGGGCTGGGGGACAGTGACAGGGTGAATCTGTTGCAGTACGGGTCCAAGGTCTGCTTGAGGTCTTCATGATGGCCTGACAGGACGCAGCACCTCAGCCGTAGGAGGCAAAGATGTCGCAAGTCTACCGCCAAAGGTCTAGATGATTGTGGCGGTGGTGGTCATGGCACTGGGGCCTGAGCGGCGTCAAGAGCCAACTCAGGTCCGTGGGGTTGGACATGTGCAAGGGTTTGTTGAGGAATCATCACCTGCATGGATTTTTGTATTTCCATGATGACTGTCATAAGAGTAGCCTGCGAGTTCTAAAGGTTGGCTATAGCGGGCGTGAACTGTTGGATGGCTGCATTTACTGCGACTTGTATGTCAGGCGCGACGGCTAGTGGCTGGTCTTGGGGGCGCATGGCACTAGTCCCTTCTTGTTCACCGAGTTGATGTTCCTCTTGCACGGTGTGGATGAGGCCTTGGCTGGTAGCCCTCGTAACTCTTCGTCGTGGAGGCATGGTGCCTAAGTGTAGCGTACAGGCAGACTACAATACGATGCTCACCTCCCCAGCAGAGTCGCCAAAATGATGCCACGAAAAATGGGTTCGTGCCTACGTGGAGGTGCCACAAAGGCTGCAGTCCGAGTCAGCTTCCAAGTGTGCAAAATGAGAGACAACAAGGACGGAGTAAGGGCTGAGGGCAAGGCTCCCCAGATAGGCCGCGAGGGCTGGCAGTGCTGTGGGGGCAAGGCGAAGGCGGATAGAGCAGGCGACCAACAGTCCAAGCTAAGGTCAACGTCAAGGGTGCAGCGTCAAGAGTCCGATGTCAGGTGTCCGAATGTATCTCTCTCTAGAAGTCCAGAGAGAATGAGTTTTAGAGAGAGAAAGTGAAAATGACAAATGAGAGAGTTCCCTTTTAAATGAAATCCAAGGTCCCCTATTTATAGGGAAAAGTGTGCCAGAGTCATCAATGTGTCACCAGCTGACTCGTGTCACCCCCTGGGAGTGACACGTCACTAGGGGGTCCACAAATACTGGTTCTCCATTGGACTGCCAGTTCCCGAATTCGCACTGCCTTGCCCCACACAGCATCTCTCTACCTGTCTGAGAAGACTGAAAACACCATGACGGCATGATCAGAGTAAGCCCGTTGCCCCAGCCACCGGTCCAAGGCCTTACTGAATCCCATAGGCCTGGTAGCGGTGGGGAAGACCCGACGCCCAGCTGCCAAGTGAACTAGGCGGGATGCCTTTCCGAAGACCTGCTCCCATCTCGGAGTGACCCGGGGGTCATAGTCCTTAGGGGTGCTCACGCGAGCCCCCGTGCCAGAGCACGTAGGCCGGTCACGCAGGCACCCTGGCAAAGATAGTGTTCCGGAGGAGTCGCCTATGCCGCTGCGAAGGGTCCTCGCGTCGGAGCACTACGAACGGAGCCCCCTGAAATGAAGACGATGATAGCTTTATAGAAATGAGTCTATCCCCGTTGCGAGGGGTTCTCGTGCCTGAGCACTACGAGCAGAGCCCCCCCCCCCCCCCCCCGCGCGGAATAAAGACGGCGATGGCTTCAAGGTTGTGAGCCCATCCCGTGGCGGCGATGACTATAAGGTTGAGAGTCTATCCCGCTGCGAGGGCCAGAGCCCCCCTGTGATTGTGACGGCGATGGCTTTCAGGTTGTGAGCCCATCCCGTGGCGGCGATGACTATAAGGTTGAAAGTCCATCCCGCTGCGAGGGCCGGAGCCCCCCTGTGATTGTGACGGCGATGGCTTTCAGGTTGTGAGCCCATCCTGTAAGCATACAACATGATTGTGGCGCATGGGCGCGGTGCCTACAGCACGAGACATTGATTGTGGCGCATGGGCGCGGTGCCTACAGCACAAGACATTGATTATGGAGCATGGGCGCGGCGACGACTGTCGCGAGACCATACCTAGTGCCGGGTGTCACGACCTGAACCCACGGGTAGGCCCACGAGCTAGGCACGTGACCGGCCGCAGGCCCATTCAAACAGCTCCCAGGGCTCTGCCAGGCCTTACTACAATCCCGTGACTCCAAGTTAATTCTAATTTACGGACCTCCAAAAATTCAAATAAAACTTTCATTACATGTCTTTAAAACTTATAAATAAAACTCGAGGAGACCTAAGCTCCTTACATCAGTTCAAGCATAACGTAAATTAATATAGACTAAAATGTTTGAATAGTGGGCACTCATTATTCTAAAAGTTCTCTTCAGGCACTACTCCCCCGTGTGGCTCATACGGCTCCACTTCCCTTAAGTCGTCACCTGAAAAATAAGGAATGAGCGAAAGCCCAGCAAATACACAACCATGTTCCTAAAATAAGTTTGAAATTTCTAAAACATGCCATGGGTTTTCTTTTAACAAATCAAACAATCGATTATTGTCATTCGTAAAAACGTCCTTCATATACATATACACATATACATGAAATTTCAAAAGAAAAGATTTTCAAATCTGAGTACAATCATCGTTCATTCCATTCACATCAGACACATATATTTCTTTTTGTAGGTATGCTGCGGTCAGCGTACGAGCCCCCCTGACCAGGGCCCGAAATCCCTCCTACACCCGGGATAAAATAATCATGTGGACGCAAGGGCGCACCACTAGCCACAGTACTGTGCATCAACGTACAAGCCCCGTTGACTAGGGCCGAAATCCAATATTCCCCCGTTGGATATGGGGCACAGCAAGCAAGACGAGTTTCATTGCCCATTAACATCTACTCAGTAAAATTTTATGACTCACACGACATTCCGTGGCATTCTTTCAAATTACATTTCTCATCAAATACTTTAGAAATAAAACATATGCATAATAAAACTTTAAACTTCAATGATCAAATCATAAATACATATTATAGGTTTTGCAAATAAATATACGGAGGAACATGACAGGGGTACTTACCTTGCTCAAAATCTGCTTTTTGGTATTTGCTCAAATGCCGGCCCTAGCTCTTGACTATCAAAACCTAAATAACAAATCATGCGGATGTCATTCATTGTTACTCGGGCACGTTTAGGTATTATGTTTCTTTTAGATGAGTAAAACTTTACCCAACCGTCCCCCGACTTATGTATAATTACCTATTTGCCCCCATTGCCTAAAGTACCTTATCCACACTGATGTATTATAAACCTAATTTAACTACCCACAACATACTCATTTCTCTGCCCGAAACGACGAAATCCAAGGCAGTTTTTCACTCGGTCAACCTAACCCGACACTCGTCACACTCCACGAGGCTTTGAAATGTCCCAAAAATATTCTTATCGTTCATTAAGCATTGTTTATAGCTTAATAAATCATATGGGATAAAAATATAATTTTTTATTATTTTTGAATTAAAAACAATTTTCTTAAATACCAGAAAAGCCCAAAAATAACAATTAATGCTTCTAACTCAAATCAAAGTTCCATAATTTATGATAGCTTTATAATATATAAGAAAAATACAGAAATCAAAAATTGGAATTTAAAAAGTGCCGAATCCATTTTAAAATCATTCGTTTCAATAAATCAAATGTGATACAGGTTAATGTACTAAATCAACTTAGAAATTAATGAAACTTAAACTGAGTTTTCTTTTTACTATAAAAGCATTGCTGTAATTTTTGCAGAATTTAATATTAATTGTAAATGCTCAAAACAAATTTTAGGATAACTGCACTTACAAAAATATTAAAAATACTAAACGACATCAGAAAAATATGAAACTTTCACAGAAATTCTAATATTGTACTAAGAACCGGTCTGTAAAGTTTCAGCATTTTTGGACAACTATACAATATTCAGCTGCCACGTGGTACAACTGCACATGCGCAATGTACCACCTTGTAGCATGTACCCATTACCCACTTCTTCTTCTTCTTCTTTCTCTGAAACAGAGCCACAACACAGCTGATTCCCTCCTCACGGCTGTACCTCCCATTTCTCCCACACTCACTCACTCTTAAACAATCAAACACTTTCTCTTCTCTCACAAACATTCACACTCAAACCATTTACACTAATCCCACATTCAAACATATATACACAGTAATTCTACACAAACTCTACCACTGAAACATTCCCAACATCACTCAGGCTACACACTCATGAGGACCTACCACACCGACGTTTGAGCATCCATTAGTGACACACTTTCTCACGGCTATTGCTGTCCAAGCTTACCCATCTCCCTCACCAATATACTCACCCATAACTCTCACACGCACACACGGCTGCCGTTTCGGTAGCCTCGCCACATCGCACACACCCACACAGTCCCTCTCCATTTTTTTTTGCTTCCTAAACTCACTCACACAGCACATATCACAGTCCCTCATGGCTGTCTCTCTCTCTCTAACGATGGCCCTCCATGGCTGCTTCCACCCCGCCTCACAGCTGTACTCAATACCTACGGCAGCCACTGTGGCTACCCCAGTTCCTCTCTTCCCTGTCGGCAATCATGGCTGCCATCCGCTCCACTTAATCTCACAGCAATGACCACCCAAAGTTGTCACCCACTCACGACCATAAACCCACAAACCCATACACCTTTCCCCCTCGATCTCTTTCTAAGACAAGAAGTCATACAGACCCATATACCCACTGGTATATGTACACAAACCCATTTCTCTCTCCCAACGCAGCCCTAAACCCATATACATGTATCTCTAAACACATAGATTTATTTAGGGAAAAAGGGATGTAGAAATCTTACCGAAGTGTTGTTGATCGCCGGAAACCTTGCCGGAGGATCTCCTCCTTTTTTTTTTTGCTCTCCTCTATCTCCCGCTAAGTTGAGTTTGACGGCTAAGGGTGGCTGCCCCCTTCTATATCTTATATACATATATATATGGGGGTGAAAAACCTTAGTTGGAATTGCAAGGAAAACTTACAACCCCTTTTTGTCGCTAAAACTCTAGCCCAACTTATTATATCGAAAAATAGTCGAAATATATTAACTACACTAATTATCGCTAAAAGTATAACGATGCTAAAATTTTTGCCACTAGAAGTTGTTAAGTAATACATTGATATTGAGTGAAATTATTGTCGCTACGAGTCGCTAATTGGAATTCTAATATTAGATAGAGGTATCGTCGCTAACTATAAAAATGTCGCTAAGGATTTCTAAAAATTTTGTTAACACTAATTGTCGCCATAAGCTGCTCAAAATAATATGCCATTATTATTTTGGCCCGAAAAAATAATTATGATATAGAAAATGTCCCGGGCATTACACCAGGGGCACATGTCATGGAAGTGGCGCACAGGCGTTGCGACGATTGTCGCGAGACCATACCTGGTGCCGGGGCACATGTCATGGAAGTGGCGCACGGGCGCTACAACGACTGTCGAGAGACCATAACTGGTGCCAGGGCATATGTCATAGACGTGGTGCACGGGCTTGGTAAAGTGAGTGGCGCCGAGGGCACCGTAGAGTGACAGAGAGCCTAGGGGCACGGTTGTATCAGCGGTGCGGCGCAAGGGCGCGGCGGAGTGAGTGGGCGACGAGGGTCGTGAAGTGATGTCCGGGCAACAGGGGTCGCGAAGTGACTTCCGGGCAACAGGGGTCGCGGAGTGATCTCGAGGACGCGGGCGACAAAGGTCGCGAAGACAGCGTGCGGGAGACGAGTCACGAAGACGGCGCGTGGGTGACGGTCATTGCGGCGACGATTACGGGCGACAAAGGGCTCCGTGCCATCGCAGTGATGAGTGAGCGTTAGGGATCATTGTTCGTGAATGAGAAGCAAAAAAAGAGCGTCGGCGGCCCCCGGGACCAGGGTGGCCGACCCCCTCTTTAAGGAGGTGGCCGACCCCCCTTTCAGAGGGTGTGGCCGACCCCTTTCAGAGGGTGTGGCCGACCCCTCTTTAAGGAGGGTGGCCGACCCCCCTTTAAGGGAGGTGGCCGACCCCCTTAGGGGAAGGCATGCCGCGATTCTTCTTGTAGATTTTCTAAGTGTTGGTGTCATCGATGTCGTCGCATTGGCGATAGAATAAGTTTGGTCGCACAGAAAGTCAACGAAAACAATGCACGTAACTTGCGCGTGCGTGTATGTTTTGACCGGTTTGACAGCGTTGAAAAATTGACCGTTGACTGGGTGACATGTCGACAGCGGTGAAAAGTTGACCGTTGAATAGGTGACTTGTCATGCGAAAAATGGGACCTCTGGTGGGCCCTTGGGTTTGACCAGAATAGGTTGGCAACACTTATAAAAATATCGGGGTTCACTTTTTTGAACTTTGCCAGATTCTTATTCGAACTATTTATAAAAGTTCACACAAAACTGCTAACCCTAGCCCCCCCCGGTATATTACTAAAGATAACGGTATAAACAGAGCAACTAAATGGCCTCAAAAGGAATATCTCCATAGAGTAAATGCCGGAAACAATCCATTCTCAAAATATTCCTCCACTGAGTATTCTATTACAAAACAATTTCTAATCGCAGCGGACAAATAGTTATACAAAATAATTCTATCAAATTACCCCAACCGGGTAAGGTTCCCAAAAGAATATAATTACAAAGTTTATCAAAACAAAAGCAAAATTTCATAGCTCTAAGCTGCCATAAGAATCAAGAGTCACTTCCTTCACCTGTGGCAGAGGCAAGGTAAGAAGACAAAGGGGTGAGCTCAAATAGCCCAGTAGGGTAAACAAATGGTAAGATGTCAAGCAATAATGGCATGATCTAATAACAATACTATAGGAGACGGACCAATCATGTCTTACTAGCAAATATCGAAGTATCAAAGATTAGCTTTTAACCCAAAAGACATTTCAATTATATGCAGGGTATGCGACAAACATGCGATGACTATGGTGGTCATAAGACCCAAATGTCGAACCAAACATACAAACGTCAAATGTGTGCTCCGGAGCGTACTAGGAGGCTTCAACTCTCTAGTATAACAAACATGTGCCAAAGGACCCTCTCTATTTTGAGAGTTGTTCAACATAGTCAATATCGATCTTAAATTGATGGTCACAAATGTAAAAATTCAAAGTTGTGCATCATCAAGGCACAAATGGAAAGGGGCAAACAATATTCTCTATGAGGGCAAAATGAAGAAATCAATTGCAAACGAATATAGATGAATAGAAAGTGACGAAAGTATAAGCATTCCAATTTCGAAGATACTTTTCACAGCAAAAATGTATAAACCCTTACCTCAATTAGCTTTTGAACAAGGAAAAACCTTAAAGCACTACCTTGATACCCAAGGAGCTTTCCAAGCCTTCTAATCTCTCTCTCTCCTCGCCGAAAAGGAAAGAAACAGAGAACAAAGGAACAAAAAACCCAAAAAAAGCTAGAAAAGAACTAGGACAACTATTTATATGAAACAAGGAAAAAAATTTAAGTTTTCATTCGAAGGAAAAGACTTTCCTTCGACCGAATTCAGCAGACGCAAAAAATGGTTCAATTTTTTTTTTTTTGCATTCAATCGAAAACTTGTTTTCATTCGAATTAAAACTTTTAATTTGACTGAAAACTTCACACAAAAAAAAAATTCTTTTTATTCGAAGCAAAACCCATTTTCATTTGAAACCAAACTATTTTCATCAGACCAAAAACTGGTTTCCAAAACATCATTTCCCTTCGTTTTAATTCGAATGAAACCACTTTCATTCGACCAAAAATTTTAAAAACGATAATAACCATTTTCTTAATTATTACCAAAAAGACCACAAACTAATTTACTTAAAATAATAATAATGAACAAAGAAAAATAAATATTTTGGGGTATTACATATTTTGACCCCAAAATTGTTTTAAGCTTTCATACTCTTCTAATACCCGATTATTACTCAAAATTATTGTCCATTTTTATTTCAGAGCACAATTGATTATTTCAAACAGCTCAAAAAGTACCGAATATTACACCACATTAGGTAATTTAAAGTAAAAACGATGACAATTTTAAGCAGTTAATTTTGATATTCAACCAAGAAATAAACACGCTGGGCAACCTCCTTGAGTTACTTCATCAAGTTGCTCGGGTTTCCTTCTCTAGCACTCTGCTTGGGTGAGCTATTAGGGAAGTGTGTCGGACAAACATGTGGGCACTTTGCTCGGACAGGTTATTCGACAAGCACATCAAGTAGCAAGTGTGCTCAGACAACATGCACAGACGAGCTGCCTGGCAAGCGTGTTCGTCCACACTATGCCTGGATGAGCTATCTTGTAAAAGTGTTGTATGGGTAAGTTTGCTGGTACACTATGCTAAGACGAGCTACCCAATAAGTTCATTCGACACCAAGACTGCTTAGACATTACGCCTGGATAGCTATCCTAGAAGCATGTTCGATAGGTCTGCTCGTAGACTATGCTCAGACGAATAGCCTGAGAAGCGTGTTCGGCAGCAAGTCTGTTCGGAGGAGATGTTTGGCAACTGTATCCAGCAGCATGCATGCTCGGTCCTTGGAACTTCTACCAAGGAGTCTGTGCTGTAGCTATGCCTGAACATCATTATTCCTGAACAAGCTACTTTGACTTAAGCTTTTATGAGGTTAAGGCATGGCATATCTTTAAAGAAATCCATTCGGGAGCCATGCTCAGGCAGAATTATGGTTGGACAATCAACTCGAACATGAAAGTTCTATTAAGGCGTCTCTTCAGGAGCCATGCTTGGATATCATTGTGCTTGGACAGACTACTCTGACTTAAGCTCCTGGGGTTAAAGGAAAAGAAATTCCATTAAGGAGTCTGTTCGAGAGCCATGCTAAGATAGAATTGTGCTCGATAGACTACTTGAACTTAAGTTCTTGGGAGCTACAAGGCATGGGAAATCTATCGAGGAGTCTATTTGGGAGCCATGCTCACACAACATTATGCTCGAACATACTATTCAGACATTGGGAGCGCAAGGCATTGAATTTTTATCAAGGGATCTTTCTGGGTGCTTAAGTCTTTCATCAAAATACTGCTCTTTCTTTTACCCATTGGCCGCCAAATAATAATTTTGTTTTTGGCAAAAAGTTCAAACCTCAAGTCATGAGATTGTGACACGTATTGGGAAACAAATGGTTGCCCCGATATTTGAATGATTTCCAAGGAAAATCTTTATTTTGGGTGTCTTCCCTTTGCATCTCACTCTACATCTCTCCGAGTGTTTGATCTTCTCATCAAGTAGGCCTCTCTGTCCTTCTCTTGTTTTTCCATTTCCTGCTTTATAGTTTAGGATATCAATATCGTCTGAGCCAGTTAGTTATCTGGAAGAAGGGCACGAGGAGAATAGCTCCTCGTCGTGCAGCGGGGAGCCTTCCACTACTAGAACTGAAACTGCTATTCAAGGTAGACTTATACCCTTGGAGATGAACTAAGAGAGAACAAGGATCGAGTCAAGGAGAAGGCTACCCCTAGGACTTGGTTTACTGTGGATGACAAGCGAAATAAGTTGCTTCAGAGCGAGATAAAAGAGCTCATAGAGTAATTTCCATTACTCCATGGTCACTCTAGGAAAAATACCATAAATCCAAGGGCTTTCTTATTATGGAACTGAGAATGAGATATGCATGCATGAGGGGCAGCTAAGATCAGAATTTAGGTTCCACCTTCACCCATTTGTGTTGGTGTTCTTCAAGCGTTATAGGATGGTTCTAATACAACTTAGTCCCAAGGGTTAGAGGAAGTAAGTGGGTTTGATTTACCTCGTGCAGATTTTTGGGTTTAAGCTTGAGGTAGAGGACTTTATGAATATTTACTTCCATATGTGCTTTGTGAAGAATGTTACTAGATGTCCTGGCTGGTAAGACATTCATAATAAGCACGTGATATTAAATGGTGCGCCGAAATCAAAGAAAGCCTGGCACACTAGGTATTTCTTTATCGGACGAGAGGGCAAACCTTTGGGAATTTGGAATGATTACTGTGAACTTTGTCAATATTCAAAGTGTTAAACTTTGAGTTTATGAGCTCTGCAACTATTTTCGAGGAGGTAGATTTGAGGTGAAGATTAAGAGACTTGCTGGCCCTGTTTTACCTAGAACCCTGATGAGCAAGTTTTTACCAAAAGGTGTTTCTCCTAGACCAACAACAATTGTCCATGAGTTTAACCTCTTTCCATTTTACAATACTTGGGGTGGAGGATTTTGCTTAGTAAACAATTACGATTCTGTAGCATTCTCTAAGAGAGTTTAGTAAGAAAGCTCCTGAATAAAGGCCAAAAAATTCCTTACTCCTATTCGAATTGATAAAATGCATTTTTTTTCATTTGAGTCTTGTGGCCCCACAAAAAAACATCAAAAAAATCTATCAAGAGTCTCACAACTCAACTGGGAGCTTGAATGCAATCACAAACTTTATCAAGGTGCATTGATGAAAGAAGTTGTCAGCAAACACATTGTTTTGCCTCTTTAGCATTTATGTTCGGTTGGTTCTAATCTTCATATTTGCCTCTTTTCTAGCCCCTTTTGGATCTGGATTGACCGGAGCCTTCTACATTATTTACGAGAGTATTTTTTCAACAAAGTGATCAGTGAACCTTTGTCGTCTTAAAATCATTCTTCTTTCATTACCCGAGTTCTTCCTTTTCTAACCTATATCTTTCCTTCCCTATTTTCTTGCAAGTTTTCTCACACAACTTTCAATTTTTGGTCCCTGGTAATCAACTACTCATCAATCATCCAATACCACCTAACATACCTAATAATCCACCTTCACCTTTCCACAATCTGGGATTTGAAGCCTTACCTCTCAACCTCCAAGAATATTCCTACACATAAAATTACAGTAATTAGAGTAACTAGAAATACTATTCCTCATGCTCATGGTGGGAAAGAAAAGGTTTGATAGGTTTTATTTGTGATGTTAAGAAGTTTCCCAAATATCGTCGCCAGAGGTTAATTAGTCGTTATTATGCAAAAATTTCTTAATAATTTTCCTTATGCATTTTGATCTAGCATTAAAAGTCCATCATGTAATCTATTCAGCAATTAGCCTTCCACTTCATGGAGGTGCAGATTCGCGTTTACAATGTGTCCAGTGACTGTTACTCCTATTAATGGTTTAATAGATCGGTAATATACTCGGGGAGACAATTTGAATTGATTAGTCAAACATTTGGTGCCAAATACACAGATTATTTTTCCCCTTTAGTCTGGGTTTAGGTGGCCAAACCCCTAATTTCTTGTGTCTTTCTTTTACTCCTAAATAGTACAACAATGTGGCTCAACTTTTGTTTTAAGCAAATCTTTCATATCTATTACCTTAATGGGTGTTGTGGTCATATGGCTAACCGTTGCTGGAAAGATGAAGAATTAATTTGAGAAGCATTTCTCTGTTGATGTCTAGATTCCATACGAACACTAAAATAAACGGGCAATGAATTTACTGTAATATCTCGCATCTTTGGGAGCTGATTAAAATAATTATCCGTGCTCTAAAAAATAAACGGGCGATTTTTGAGCAATGCTCGGGTATAGATTACTGAAGCTTAAAATAATTTTGGGGTAAAAATATAATTTTGAAAACTTTTGGGGTCATTTTGTAATTTTGGAAAACTTTGGGAGCATAAAGATAAATTAAAATTTTTAGCGCTGAAAAATAATGAAATGAGTGATGGTACATATTTTAGTGACATTCAAGATTAGAATTAATTTGGGGCCTAAATGTAATTACTCAAACTTTAGGGGCTAAATTGTAAATTTTAAAAGTTGGGTGTTATGTGTCAATTGCTACCTCCAACTTGCTAGTAATGACTCTTGAAATTATACTATATTCAAACGAAGTGAATAAAATCTTAAGAGAAATAAAGGGAAGAAAAAGAATTTTAGAGGGAAGTGGAAATAAGGAAAACAAAACATAGAGGTGAACAGTAACAAAGAACATAAATAGAAAAGAACAGGGCAATGCGGGGAAGGGCAAAAAACAGGGGGAAAATGGGGAAATTCGGACCATTCTTTTAAAGGTAATCCCTTAAATCTCTTGTATGTGTGTTCTAGTCTGTGTTTGTGGGTCCGGTGTGCATTTTTGGGCACTGTGCAGTGGGTGTAAGTGCAATAAACATGGCTGTGCAGACATGGTGTTGTGTGTGTGCTTGAGTACTTCGGGTGAAAGATTGGGTGGGTGATTGTGCAGTTTTTGTGTGTGAATGTGATGATATTGTGTGTTTAGAAGAGGATGGGACTGATTAGGAGGGTTATGTGGGCTGCCGGGGGGGGGGTGTTCTTAGCGAGTTGCAGTGTGCTGCACCTTATGCACTTAGTGTGTATGTGTGTGTTGATTTGAATAGTAAATGTTATTGTCGTTTTTTTTTGGGGGGGGGGGGGGGGGGCTAGATTATGCAGTTTTTTTCACGAATTTTTATAAATAGTCAAGGTTATAATTGGAAATCTCCAAAATAGTAAATCCAATATTCTTACGAGACGTACACTCTAGAATATTTTGGGAATTTTCAGTGTCCTTGAAGGACATTATTTTAGGGTACCGATTAAAGCAAAATTCTCGAATTATTTGACATAGAAAATTACTTTATTTTAATCTAATAATTTCAAAAAAAAATCTTACTTTACTGATATGTTTCATTATATAAAATTTTGCACCGTTTCGAAGTCAATAGATATTTTTAGTTGAACCAGCTTTTGAGCGCTCGGTCTGGACACCGGTTCAAGATTTTTGGATTTTAAAAATACTTTTTAACCCCAAAATGACTTTGGATGCTTAAAATAGTGTTTTAAGATTTTTTGAAAATTTTCTAGTGTCGGAAATCTCCAGGGGTATTTTGATAATTTGTCACCCCGAGGAGATATTTTGATTATTTTACATATAAAAGGTATTTTTGAGTAAATTCACATACAGTAAGGTTATTTTAGCAACTTTAATTACGAGATGGCTATTTTGGTGATTTAAGTCTGAGAGGGACATTTTCAGAATTTTATGTACCCGGTGAGTGGGCCGTTCTGGGAGTATGTCTAACGCCCCAAATAGGGTTACTTTAACCCGTCTGGAGTATTACAGCACAACTACTAATCACATCATTCTGATTATACAACTCATTCTAACTCACTTGGTAATTACACCATGTCATACAAAACTAAAGAATTTACTTTTACAAAACACACCTAGTAAGTTCTCTGTCAGATCTCAGAGTTGACAAACTGTAATATTTCAAGTACAACTTAATTTATTAATGTACAAACGTCCCCCTTACCCATCTTCTCACCGTGCCTCACATCTTTTCTTTACCTTTCGAGGGACCTGCTCCTTGATCTAATATATTAAGGGTAAAAACCCGTCAGCCCACTGGCTCAATAAGATAATCAAACATATTTAATGTAACTTTTAACTTAAGAATATTGATAATGCATGCTAATGCAATTCAATCACATTAAACAGTTCTACATGTGAATATTACACGTATCACACGTTCACACTTAGTTGAGCATTACAAGAGTTACCATTTTGAAATTCAGTCCCATTAATAGACCACACATATGTCATCACACCCGGGATATAAGTTCACCACCTTTGTCTCAGCCAAACGCAAAGTAACCGAAACTAATGAACACCAATACTGTCTCGAGTAGCAGTCAGAGATACAATTGTTCGGCTCATACAATGCATCGCTACAAAAAAAAATCAAATCAACCCCCAATCATTTGAATGTGATAACGTAATAATCATCAATAATATATCAATCATTTCTTACAATGAAAGGATTGAACATGCTCATGTGCAAGCAAATAGATCATTTTATACACATAGTTATTGTAATCTTCTTTTACTTGTACAATAAAACTTGGCTATCAAATATTTAGTCACTTTCATCATATAACATCATCTTCAAACCATCTCGAACATGAAATATAATCCTTTATACTCAACAACTTAGCTTTAACTTAACAAACGTATCCAAAACCATTACTAACCATGTCTAGTTTGACATAATTCCATAATTCATACGTATCATAACCTATTTCACGTCTTCCATAATCTCCAATGTTAAAGATTGATAAATTCACTTATTAACAAGTCTCTAACAAGTATTCAAAATTTTGACAAAGAATTCATTCTAAAAGAATTACGCTAACATAGTAGATATCCATATTCATGTCTTAAAAGCCCATTAAATTTTTTTAACTATCTTACATTAAAGAAGAGATGAAAGAATTAAATTTTTAGACTTAAAAAACACCTTCAAAACACGTTTAAAATACTATTTAAAGCTCACAGAAAATTTTCACACACTACAAGAAAGCAGACCTTTAGCGACCGCGGAGAGTGGTGGCTAAACGTCTAACAGCGGTCGCTAAACAGTTTTAGCGACCACAAAAATCGGTCGTTATAGGCCTGGTCGCTAAATTTTAGCGACCGCATTTAAAAATCGATCACTGAATTTAGTAACCGCGTTGACTATATTTAGCAACTGTTTTGCACCATTGCTAATTTTTTTTTTGAATTTAAATATTAAAATTTTAAATATATTTTTAAAATATTATTATATTTTGGGACTGTTTTAGCGACCGCAAGGGCGGTTGCTAATTATTTTTTTTATATGTTTTGATTTTGAAATATTAAATTAGCGACCGCATTTATTACGTTTAGCGACCGCGATGTGCGGTCGCTAAACCTGATTTTGCATAAAAAAAAATCCAGGTCAAAGTGCCCAAAACCAATATCAATTCAAAAGCAATTCCAATCCAATTCAATACCAATCCAAGGTTAAAAATTGATTTAACCTCGATTGAAATGGTTTTGAATGAATGCGTTGAAAGTTTTCAACGCATTCATTTAAAACTGTTTCAACCCCCTGTCACGCATTCATTCAAACTACTTGTTGCATTCATCAAACTATACATAAACATATGCATTAAAATCAATAAAATTCATACAGTTAAATAGCAATGATCAATTAAAATTAGTCAATACATAACCACAACCCCTATCTAGATCACTAGTCGGCAGAACGACCAACCTCGTCATCATCTTCTTCGTTTCTCGATGAAGGCACGTTCGATCCAACAACATCCTCATCGCCGTGGGCATCACCGGCACTAGGATCAGTATCGCTATGCACGAAACCATACAAATGATTCAACATAATATATCAAATCAAGATCACGTATAGAATGACCAAAATACATAACTACTTGAGAAAATTTGTATTACCTGAAGTCTGGGCTTGGGCAAAAGAAAACAGCCATGGATCATCATCCGAAGTCGCTCATCAAACCATGTGGCAAAGCGTGCTTTCTCAGTCGCATCTGCCTGAGGACCGCTACAACTGGTCTCGCCTGACGACTGAGCTCTGCCGGCTGGCAACGATTGTGCGGACTGACGAGGGTGGCCGAGTATACAGTCCTTCTTAGGACCCCCCCCCCCCCCGTAGTGTCTGCCTGCTAGCAAGCTAATCTCTCTGGGGTTTTTTAATCTTATCTTATATTATGTTTCTTGAAACCACCAATTACAGTGATACTCATCCTATAATTGACTTTCTTTGCTCCCATTTCTCAAAATTTTTAATTTATGAACTTTTATTAACATTCTGATAGCCTAGCCTATTCTTTGGCTCGTAAAGAGTATCTGTTTACCTAATGAAGCACACCAACATATTATCTAATGGTTTTTAGGCTGAAGTGTTCAGTGTACACATGAGTACATGAAGTGTTCATACATAGAGTCATTCTTGGCAACCAGTTGCATGATTTCCCACCCTATATACTTAAATTCAGTTTGGTCAACACTATAATTGCCAGTACAAGAAGATGGGCTAAGCTAAGAACCAATCTGTATACCAAAAGATAAATTATGTTACAGCAAGATTTCTGACTTACCTCTATGAAGTAACATTGTTGGTGATATCTAGTATATTGAATATCAAATCATATACAATTCATGTTAAAAGAAATTTCTAGCTTACGATAACCTCTATGAAGTCACATTACTAATGTTATATCTAGTACATCGAAAAGTAAAATCTAAGCAATTTAATGTAGGGTTTATAGGCATCAGTATGGGTAAGAAAATCTAAAGCATGCATTCTTATTGAGGGAAATCATATTGAGAAGCTGCTCGGTTCATTTAGATCTACATCGCAAGCATTTCCTAGAATAAAGTTCAGAGGACAACACAAAGAGTTTGAAAGCATTTGACAGGCATTGTCTTATATACAAATTAAAACTTGGGTAAATGATGTGTGACTTAGATTAGTAACTGTGCATAACTAAGCGGTTCCACATTTGAATAGAAACCCATAAAATGGTGAAAATAACATTCCACTTCTACAAAATCGGCCCATCAGAGAAGGGCCAAAGGAAAAGCCATCATAGCAATCCTGTAAAAATACAAGGAAACAACACCATGAACAGAACTAGCATCAAAGATACAGGAACTATAAGAACTACATATCACAGATAAGCAAATTTCGAGAACCCAATTTTAGGGAGGCATGATCTGAATATAGAGTTCATTATCGTAAAGTTGCTATTGCAATTTCATTTTCCATAATAAACTACAAGTAACCAACTCATTTCTTTCCAGAAGCGATTTCATCATGGCAAATTGACCAATTTAATTTAACACACTATCTTCTTCTTTTCAGAAGCGACTTCATCGTGGCATATAGACCAATTTAATTTGACACACTATCTTCTTCAATACAAGGGTAGCCAGCCTACTCAAGAGTCAAAGGCAAATCAATGTTGCATCATGCGTAACCCCTACATGTGCAGGTTTTATCTATTTTTAGATATGTAAACACTGATATCGTCATCTCTACGTACTGTGAACCTATGTTACTTACATAGCATACCAAGGTATGAGAAAAATATTGTTTTGAGATGTGAATGATGAAAGGATCCACATAATTCCTCTCTCTTCTTCCTATCAAATGCACCAGCAAAATGAGTATAACCCTTTTCCTCGAGCAAATGGTTTTTATTCTTTTTAGCCATTTATTCCAACAGATATGACTAAAAGTACCTCAATCATACACTCTTTTACTAGGCCATCTGAGTTACGAGGTCTTATGATGTTGATTAAGGGCAAGGACAGGCATTTTTCTGCCTGCAAGCATGCTGCATGAACAGTTACTGTGGTGACCATGGGGAGCATATATATGTGCATCTTCGTTTACTTTTTGTTTCATAGCGCAGCCTTAACTGAATGGTAAAGAGATAAAGCTGTAGCACCAAAAATCTAATCGGCTTAAAACATCAACATAAAGGAATGTGACAATAGCTAATCTGACTACTTAATGCCAAATCAGTCCAGCTTTGAGGTGTGGTGAAAAATGAGTATAACCCTTTTCCTCGAGCGAACGGTTTTTATTTTTTTTAGCCGTTTATTCTAACAGATATGACTAAAAGTACCTCAATCATACACTCTTTTACTAGGCCATCTGAGTTACGAGGTGTTATGATGTTGATTAAGGGCAAGGAGAGGCATTTTTCTGCCTACAAGCATGCTGCATGAACAGTTATTGTGGTGACCATGGGGAGCATATATGTGCATCTTCCTTTACTTTTTGTTTCATAGCGCAGCCTTAAATGAATGGTAATGAGATAAAGCTGTAGCACCAAAAATCTAATCGGCTTAAAACATCAACATAAAGGAATGTAACAATAGCCTAATCTGACTACTTAATGCCAAACCAGTCCAGTTTTGAGGTGTGGTGAAGCTGACCCAAAACTCCTACTATGAACCTTTTAAAACCTAGGCAAAACAACTATTTATCTTGCTAAATTGAGCATTTAGAAAGAGACACGGATAAATCAGCAGTAAAAAGCAAAGAGATAACGACGTAAACAGAGGAATAGACATAGGCAAAACCTAAGCAAACGCATAAAAATAGAGTAATGTCAACAAATTACAACAAAGTAATGTGTACACAACAGAACTATAGACGTACCCTATTCTGATCAATGCCGTCAACGATAACCGATAGCCCTATTATATTTATGAGAGTGATACAAATTAGCTTGGTGGTGGCCGGAAGCAGTGACCATAGCGGCAGCGTGGGCGGTAGGGTGGCTGAGATGGGCTTGTCGGCGGCTTCGCGACGAGGTGGGCTCGCGCGGCGGGGAAAGAATCATGGTGAAGTCGTCGTACGTGGCTGTCAATTCATCTAAGGGAAGAAGGGAGAGAGAGAGAGAGAGAGAGAGAGAGAGAGAGAAATTAGGGACATTTTATAATGCCTAATTTAGCGACTTCGATATCGGTTGCTAATTATAGCGAACACAATTAGCGACCGACATAACAGTCGCTAAATATAGCGACAGCTATAACACGCTGAATACGGCCGCTAGATTTAGCGACTACCACGACGGTTGCTAAAACAGGTCGCGCATTTAGCGACCGCTACGACGGTCGTTAAATGCGGTCGCTAGATGAGGCGCCATTTTTTTCTTTGACAGCAACAGATTTTGACTAAATCTAACGACTGCCACAAGTAGCAATCGCTAGATCGGTTGCTAAGTTACAATTTAGCGACCGACCTAAAAAGCGGTGGCTAAATGCGGTCACTAAACACCATGTTTCTTATAATGACATCAACTGCTTAAGGTTCCCTTTCAAAAATAAGCTTTAATTCTAGAGTTTGTAAGGTTTTGGTTGATTTTCTTACAATTTTCTCTCAAAAATGAGGTAAGATTATTTAAGCTGGTCAAATTAGGTCTTTTAATTCAAATTAAAAGCAAGTAGGAGGTATCAAGTGGAGGTGAAGAGGTGGAGAGTCAAGCACGACGAGGCTCTAAGCATTAGGTAGCAAGACACAGTTAGCCACCTAGCAAGCACGACAAGGCTCAACCACGACAAGGTTTGAAGCACGACATGTCCCGCTAGTATGTTGACACATCAGAAGTACGAGGTGGCACAATTCTGTGCAAAAATTACAAATAATTCCTAGGCAGTCCAGTCAACAATCAATGCCTCCCAGCCAGCATTTTCACCATTTTTTTTTGTTTCCAACACTTTAAAAAATAATTTGGTCATTCCAAGTGATCATTTAAAGTTTCTAAACATCAAATACTCTTTTCCATTTCTAGCACTTTGTTCACCTTCTTATACAATTTACTGAATTTAAGGTGTTTAACATTTAAACATACATTCAAATACATTATCATGCATAGTTCATCCTGATCATTTTCACACAGAGTGTTGCATCTAATCATACTTAAATATGTAATCAAAGCTTATAAAATGTTGGGTTCCCACACCCTTCACTCCTTAAAAGAATTTGATCCTCAAATTCATAACTTAAACTTATCAAATAGGTGCGGATAATCTTTTTGCACATCCTCCTTTTTTTCACGTGATTTTTTCCACTTCATGATTTTGCCACAAAAACTTTGACCAACGGAATGCTTTCGTTCCTCAAAACTTTCACATCAAAAGCTAAAATCTGCGCCGGCAACTCTTCATATGATAAATATGATTGGATTGATATCAGCTAAGGGCTTATCACATGAAATGGGTCAAAGTTATACTTCCGCAACATGGAACACATCATGTACTCCTTCCAAAGATACAAGTAAAGTAACTCTATATGCCAAATTCCCAACACGATCCAATTTTTCATAAAGGCCAATATATCTCAGTGATAACTTGCTTTTTTTTTTCCAAATCGCTTTATTCCTTTGAATGGCGACACCTTGAGAAATATAAAATCTCTCACTGAAAATTCCATCTCTCTTCTTCTGTTATCAGTATAACTTTTCTATCATCTTTGAGCAGTCAAAATCTTTTGTCGAATTTGCTGAATCTTTTTAGTGGTCTCTTGAACTATTTGTGGCCAACTAAACTCCTTTCTCCGACTTCACTCCAACAAATTGGTGAACGACACTTTCGTCCATATAGAACTTCATATGGTGCCATACTGATACTAGCCTGATAACTGTTATTATAAGCAAATTCAATCAATGCCAAATGTTGATCCCAACTTCTTTTGAAATCTATCACACATGAATGAAGCATATCCTTCAATGTTTGAATAGTTCTCTTAGATTGTCCATCAGTTTGAGGATGCACCTTGCAAACTTTTCCAGAAATAAGATGTAAATCTTGGATCTCTATCACTTACAATATTTACTAGTGTTCCATGCAATCAAACTATTTCTTGGACATACACTCGGGCTAATTTATCCAATGAGTACGTATTACGTACAACTAGGAAATGAGCAGATTTCATCAATCTATCCACAATCACCCAATACCGAATCATGCCCATCATGGGTCCTTGACAATCCTGTAACAAAATCCATTGTTATATGGTGTCACTTCCATTCGAGTACTAGTAATGGTTCAAATCGACCCGCCGATATTTGGTGTTTGGCTTGTTGACATACAATACATCTTAAAACCAAGTCAGCTATTTTTCTTTTCATGTTATTCCACCAATAATTGCGTTTCAAATCCTGATACATCTTCGTTCCACCTTGGTGCACTGTATACTTTGACTTATGTGCCTCTTTTAGTATTTCTCCTTTCAACTCTACATTGTTAGGCACAACTATCCAGTTTTTATACCGTAAAACACCATTAATATCCATAGAAAACTCAGGTTTAAAGGTTCCATCTTTATATTTCCCTTCTCTCTGCAACTCCAAATTTCTTTCTTGTTCTTCATGGATTTTCTGTAATAACACTGGTTTCACTTGTAAATTTGCAAGAATAATAATTCATGACTAGGTAAAAGATAACTCCCATGAACAAGCTTGCTCAATCAACTTTCATTCTTTCACCAGTAAGTTAGCAATTTGTACTTTCCTACTTAGTGTATCTGCAACAATATTGATTTTACCTGGGTGATACTGAATAGTACAATGATAATCATTCAGTACTTTCACTCACCTTCTCTCCCTCATGTTCAAATCTTACTGAGAAAATAGGTATTTCAAACTCTTATGATCAGTGAAAATCTCAAACTCAGCACCATGCAGATAATGCCTCCACTTATGCAATGCAAACATAATCGTTGCTAACTCAAGATCATGTGTTGGATAATTTTGTTCATAGGGTTTTAGTTTTCTTGAAGCATAAGCCACAACTTTGCCATCTTGCATCAAAACATAACCTAGTCCCTCCTTTGAAGCATCACTGTACACCATACATTCTTAGTTCCACTACGCAAAGTCAAAATTGGGGATGTAGTTAATCTCGTTTTTAACTCCTGAAAACTCACCTCACACTTATCGGTTCACTGATATGCCACTTCCTTCCGAGTCAATGTGGACAATGGTGTAGCTATCCTTGAAAAATCATGTACAAATCCATGATAATACCCTGCTAATCCCATAATACTTCTAATTTTTGCTACATTCTTTGGCGCTTGCCAATTCAAAACAACTTTTATTTTGGACGGCTATATGACCTAAGAAGGCCACTTGTTTTGATAAAAATTCACATTTGCTGAACTTAGCATACAATTTCTTATCCTGTAGTACAACCCTCAAATGACGCTCATTCTCCTCTGTACTTTTTGAAGAGACCAAAATATCATCAATAAAAACATTTACAAATTGATTTAAAACCTCCTTAAAAGTTTGATGCATTAAGCCCATGAATGCTGCAGGAGCATTCTCAATCCAAACGGCATGACAACAAATTCATAATGTCCATAGCTTGTAAGGAAAGCCGTCTTTGGAATATCTTCCTCTCTTACCCTCAACTGATGGTACCCAGATCTCAAGTTCAGCTTAGAATATACTGCTGCCCCTTACAACTGATCAAACAAATCCTCTATATGTGGTAGTGGATACTTATTTTTTATTGTCACTCTATTCAACTGCTGGTAATCCATGCACAATCTCATTGTACCATCTTTCTTTTTAAAGAATAAAAATGGGGCTCCCCATGGTGATACACTAGGTCAAATAAACCCCTTATCCAGTAATTCGTGTAACTGTGACTTCAACTCCCTCAATTCAGCCAGAGCCATCCTATATGGTGCTTTTGAAATTGGAGTTGTTCCCGGCAACAATTCTATCACAAATTTTATTTCCCGCTCAATCGGTAATGTTGTTACATCCTCAGGGAATATATACACAAATTCATTTATTACAGGTACATCTTCTATTTTAACCTTTTCTTTCTACTTATCCACCATATAATATCCCATACAAACTCTAGAGAGTAACTTCTTTGCTTGAATAGTTGAAATAATATTCATATCCCCATCCTTTCTACCTTATGGAACTTACATAATTCTCTATCAAATGTAGTAATTATCACAACCTTATGGAAGCAATCTAGTTACACCCGATTAGATGACAACCAATCCATCCCCAACAATACATCAAATCCTCTCATGGGCAAAACAATCAAGTCAGCATATACCGTATGCTCACCCACAATCATGCACAAGATTTATATATCAGACTAACTAGAGTACTTTCTCCTAGAGGAGTACTAACTTCCAACATATATGGTAGCAACTCAGGTTCTTGGGGTAACATGGGCACCATATATGATGAAATGAACGAATGGGTAGAACCAGGATCAAATAGTGCTCTGGCAACACATTGGAAGATAGTAAGTGTACCTTCAATAACTCCGCTAGTATCTCGAACCTCTTGAAATTCCAATGCATAATCTCCTCCTTGCACTCTTGGCTTCTCAACATTTCCTCGAACCTCTTAAAATTCCAATGCATAATCTCCTCCTTGCACTCTTGGCTTCTCAACATTTCCTTGTAGATTCCCTCTATCCCAGTTATTTCGAGACAAAATTTGATTTCCAAAAAAAGGGAAATTTTTCCCAATATGTTTAGGCTGAGCACACCTAATACACAAACCCATCTTTTTGCGACATTCATTCTCTGTATGTTCAGTCCAATTACAATATGTACATAGCTTTCCAATTCTTGCCTGCTTGGATGGTTGCGTGCTTGATATCTCAGTTTGATTTCTCCTTTAATTATTATCACCTGGGGATGATGCTGCAAAGATAGCTTGATTACCAGTATAACCACTCATTTGATTACCTCGACCTCTTCCCAGACCGTTTCCATAGAAATTATGATTTCTTCCTTGTAAAGCCCTTTGAAAATTTTCCTGCCAAGTATTCCCTTGACCCCTTCCATTAGGATTCACATTTCCACTATTATGGTTTCCCTATCCACCGTATGATGGTGTTCTAAATGGTTATGTATCAACATTCTTTTGCTTTCCAAATCATTCTCAATAGGCATGCTATATAAGTTTGTAACTACAAAGGGATCAACTTATCCCGAAGATCCTTATTCAAACCTTCAACAAACTTTCTTACTTTTCTTTCTTCTGTATCCACCACACGCTGACAAAAGCTGGCTAAATTAGTAAACTGTGATTCATAAACTTATACTGATATATTTCGCTATTCAAACTTTATAAAAACTACTTCTCTCTTATCTTGGGTCACTGCTAGAACATATTTATTAGTGACCTCCCTTTAAAAGTTTTTCCAAGTCGACGGAACTCTTTCCCGCTTTCACTTCATAGATAACAATTTCCACCATCTTTTGCACTAGCCTCTACCATAAAGCTAGCATACACCAATATTTGAGAATTCAGAATCCTAGCAGTATCCAGAATTTTCTCTGCTTTAGCCATCCATTCCTTGGCTATCGTTGGATCAGGCTTCCCAAAAAATGGGTTCTTTATCAATTTAACAAACTTATCAAGGATAAGAACACTTTCACCTAAGACCTGAGCAGTATTCAATATCTCTTGGAGTTGCTCGACTTGTTGAGCACCTCTAACATTACCTTCATTCATTACTTCTTGCACATTTGTATTTATAGGGGGATTTTCACCCATTTGTCTCATTTCATCTACAACTTGCTGGAGTATCTGACAAGCCTCTAGTAATCCACTATTAGTTACATGATTATTATTTGCAGTGGAGTGCTCTTCTATATTTACTTATGGGTTGTGCCTATCCTGACTGTCAGCATTAAACTCAAGATTATTCCTTCTTTGAGATCCTTCGTCAGCTATTTCTCTATTGTTTCCTTGATTTTGCGCTCCGCTCTCTCGCTCCGTTGTAGGCCTACACACAAAACTCTGTATAAGTACCCCCACATAATATGCAATATTCAATAATCACCAACTACACAAGGCCTTAGGATCTTATCCCAGCCTTTAACTATGCTTTGATACCATAACTATAATGCCCCAACTTAGGGTTACCTTAACCCCTCTGGAGTATTACGACAAAACAGCTAATCACATTATCCTGATGATACAACTCATTCTAACTCACTTGATAATTACACTGTCATACAAAATTAAAGAGTTTACTTTTACAAAACACACCTAGCAAGTTCTTTGCCAGATCTTAGAGTTGACATATTGTACTATTTCAAGTACAACTTAATTTACAAATGTACAAGCGTCCCCCTTGCACGTCTTCTTACCGTGGCTCACACATTTTCTTTGCCTTTCGAGGGACGCCTTGATCTAAAATATTACGAGTAAAAACCCATCAGCCCATTGGCTCAATAAGATAATTAAAGACATTTAATGTAACTTTCAACTCAAGAATATTGATAATGCACGCTAATGCAATTCAATCTGTAACACCCGAATCCGAATATAATTTTACAGGTTAAATAAAAAAAATTGGTGATGAATTTTTTTTAAATAGCATCAACGCAATTATCAACAATTTTTTTAACGGCGATTAGCTTAGTAGGATTATGTAATACCCATTAAAGTTTTCAATTTCATTATTCTATCGTAAATAGTTACTTTGGGCATCTTTGTAATAAAAGAAAATTTTGGGTGAATTTTAGAAATAGCCTAAAGTCTAGGAAATTTTTGGTAAATTTCTAATTTAGGGTTCTAATATATAATATGGCTATAGAAGAGAAGCCGGCCCTAATTATTTTTCCATACACTTCTAAAAATTTGGCAGAGAGTGTAGAGAATGAGAGAGTGAAAGAAAGGGAGAGAAGAGAGAGATTGGATCAAAGTAAGAGTTGGGAAATCAAATATCGTGGTTCAGAGGAGAATTTATTCAGGTAATCAGTCATAAAATTCATTTTATTTTAGTGTATATATGTATATATATATACACGTGTATATATGCATATATTTATACATTTTCTTTACATAAAACTCTACAAATTTAGTGGATCATATATTATTGTTTTAGAATGTCTTAGGGTGTTAGAGGAATGAATTAGAGCAAGAAAATGAGAAAAAAAATCAATAAAAATGGAGAAAAATTAGGGTTGCAGTTTTTCGGTTACTGTTCACGCGAGTAAGATGATGAACAGTAATTGTCCACTACATACCTCCGGCCACTTTCCAGCCAAATGTTTTTACAGTCTTAAAGTTATTTCAATTTTAGAATTTTTGAAAAAGTTTCAGAATTTTCTAATATCGTTCGGTACTTTTATATTTTGCGCAAGTTGAAACTTCTAAAATTTGTTTGAACTACTTAAAAAGATTATTAAATTATAAAAACTTTTGTGTATTGGTTATATGATTCTAAGAAGTTACAGTTCAAATTTCAGAATTTTTGGAGGTGATATGATAAGATTTTCATATCGCATTAGTTTGGGCAAAATGAATTGTTTAATAATAGTTTTAATGATTTCTTTGACCTGATTTAAGTTTTTGTATTTTTCTTACATATTATAAGGCTATTATGAAAATTATGGAATTTTATTTTGATCTAGAAATATTAATGGCTATTTTTGGGCTTTTCTAGTATTTGAGGAAATTATTTTTAAACAGAAAATATTCAAAAATCATATATTTAGTATTTTGGTCTTATATACTGTTTTCAGCTATAAAAGCATTTTATGAGATTTTTATTGAGAATTTTGAGGTGTGGTTAAGTCTTGAGGTTATGTTAGGGTTCTTAACTAGTTTTGGCTGTATGTGCGAACTGTTAAGGATTGAGTTATTCTAAGAATAGGAATGAGCACTGTGCAGGTAGTTAGTATTGATTTTATTGTAACTTAGTTAAGATGACGTTCTGATATCTGTGTTGCCCCAACTTAGGTTACTCATAGGACTTTTGATTTTTAATTGATCGAGTGGTTAGCTAGCTTCGGACTAAGGTAAGGGATTTCTTCTGAAACCCTATTTAATATATTTGATATCGTCACCATTTTCTAACTTGTTATCAGATTTTCTTTGGCATCTGTTATAATTGTTATGAGTACGCATCATTTACCTTTAAATACCTTGTTTTGAGCCTTACACAGTTATTGGACATTTCATTCGATGTTCAGTATTTCTTACTCTTCGAGTATCGATTTATTCATTGTGTTATCGATTATTGCATTCTATTAAATTGACATGAGATTCTGCATTAGTGTGTTTTGGGCTGGAGTTGGTGTATGTTGGAAGATATTGGTGTGGGCTAGTAACTTGACGGATTAGCCGGTGTGTTCGTGTGGACAAGTGCCTTAATGGACTAGCCGGTGTATTGGTGTGGGCTAGTGCTTAATGGACTAGCCAGTGTAAAATGTTAATGAGCATTGCATTTGTGGCTTTGCTAAGTGATTACCCTGCACTGTCTGTGTGGCTTTGCAATTGCTCATGTTCAATAGCATATGTGATTGTTTGCATCGTATCTGAAAAATGTTCTTATTTGTATCTGGTTTATGGCTTTGAGCTGAATCTCCTCCATATTGCAATCATATTAAATCTGTAAATTTTTGTATCCCCTTACTATAATTTGAGCGACCTTACTGAGCTCTCAAAAGTTCATTCCCCTTTGACTTCCTTTCTACAGGTAGTAACTATAACATCCCCAGAATTTTCGGAACGTTAACACTCACTCAATCACTTACATTAAAACAGAATATCCTCAAACTAGTCAAAATAATACCACAAGCTGTCAGAGCAACTAAATCATTAATGTTAAATCTTAGTAAACTATCATGGGTGAAATATCAAACTAGGTCTTAAAAATTTAAACAATAACGTTCACCAACGCAGGGGCTCTAATGATTAATACTACGATCAAATATCTTCTTACGCTCGGCTGTAAACAACATAGGCAACCTCAACCTAATGCTGGCTGTTACCTGCGGAAAGGAAATCAAAGGACAGTGAGCTTTCGAGAGCCCAGTAAAGTCGATCAAAGACTTAAAAACAATAAAAATGATCCGGACGATTTTACAGTTAAACCAAATAACAACTTTTAAACGGAGAATAGAACGATTAAAAATGATTTTTCTATTTACAATCAAACGACAATTTTAAAAGGGTTTTCAACCCATAGCATTTCAATGTAAACATAGGGAGGAGTATCAACTCATTTCCCTTAAATAAATAACCATTTTTAAAACACTTAAAGTGCAATAAACATAAATAGGAAACGTTGAATATGAGCAGTACATAAGCAAAGTCACCCCGGCAGTGCTCGATACACTTACATATGCATATTTACACCGGCTAGTCCATCAAGGCACTAGCCCACACCAATACACCGGCTAGTCCATCAAGATACTAGCTCACACCAATTCACCGACTAGTCCATCACGGTACTAGCCCACACCAATTCACCAAATCCTCCAACAAACACCAACTTTCGCCAAAACACACCAGTACAAAATGTCATGTCAACATTCAGGAGAATATAAATACAATTGAAAATGCTTTACCATAATCAATCAATAAATAGAGAAGAATGAAACCGAAATTTCAAACGATCGCTATAAGGCTCAAATTAGATTTTCATGGACAATTTTAAAACATCTTTTATCTCAATCATAAAATTGAATCAATGTAGTTCGTAAAGTTGTCATGATAAACATTTGAAATCAGAACGATAGAGTAGGGTTCGGATGGAATTCCTTACCTCTGTCCAAGCTAAGCGATACTACCAACCTCGATCAATATTTCCTGAATAAACTTAAATTGGAAATCTATTTGTTAAAACACAATCTATACTAATATACTATAAACCTAATATCTACTACCCAAACGATACTCACTTCTAACTACGAAATCATGCAACTCTAAGCGGATCTCGCACACGGTAAACCTAACCGAAAATTCGGTACGTTCTTTAATGCGTAACAGTATTGTAAATTTATTATAAATTAGAATAAAATACTTTTATAGCGACAAAACATTATAAAAAGTCAAAATATGAATTTTCTGAATTTTTGAATATTTTTGAATTAAAAATAATTTCTTTAAATACACTAAAAACCCATAAATAGCCATAATTACTTCCAGATGTAAACTAAGTCCCATAATTTTTGTAAAAGCTTTAAAATATGTATAAAATTATTGAAATTAAAATCAGGAATTAAAAGGCATTGAAACTAGTTTTTAAATATTTGTTTTTCTAAACATAATGCGATATGGAAATCATAGCAAATAAACTCCAAAAATTATCAAATTAAAACTGAGTCTTATTTATACCATAAATACTTTACTATAATTTTTCCCAAAACATTTTCAGGAATTAAAAGCTCCAAAGGAATTTTACAATTCTAAAATTACAGAAAATATTAAAAAATACATACATTTTCAGAAAATTATAAAAATTCTCCAGAAATTCTAATATAGTCTAATGTATTATACTGTAAACTTTCATGTATTAACAATTATTGTACACTATTTAATGCACGGAACGTTCCTAACGCTAATCCATATACACACTATATACGTAAAAAAAAATCCACTTCTCTTCTTATTCGTCTGTAACTACAAACACACTCCACTAGCTGAGCCCCTCTCTATCTACAATGCACAAGATAAACACCACACCCTCACCTAAATCACTTATACACACATATATTTACCCACAAACACACTCCACTTGTTTTTATACACACACCACACATGCACCCCTTACACACACGTACTACACCAAGCACACACCTTCCAGCACTTGCAATTACACAAAATTAAACTTACATCATTCTTCACAGCTACTGCCTCCCTTTCTTGGCCAACACACACACACACACACACACACACTCCCACTATTTCATACAAGCACACATGCACTCCAAAATTGCATATCCTTTCACACCACTCCCTCCTTTTCCTTTCTTTTTCCATTACACTTACCCACAAATATGAACACACAACCCACACTACTAACCTCACATACCATCTGCATGTCCATGGCAGATCACCTACTCACACAAACCCATTGATATATATATATATATATATATATATATATATATATATATATATATATATATGGAGCTGATCTGTTGATAGCGCTAGTAAAATATGGAGCTGATCCCAGATCTTTTTTTTTTCGAAAGCTGTTAGTCGTCCGCTACATAGTGTACCGGACGACCTTTTTTACCATATTGCCCCTCCTCCCTCGTCTGCAACACAGTGTAGCGGACAACTTTTTTGTCAGTCAAAATGTCGTCCGCTACACTGTGTTGCGGACTACTTTTTGACTGACAGTGGTCAAGTCATCCACAACCCCCCTGACAGTTGTCACACCAGTCCTGGGACGACAGGACTACTGCTTTGTCCTTATCCCACCGTCCGCGATACTGTGTAGCGGACAACTTGACGGTTTTTTCCGTCCGCTATACTATGTAGCGGACTAGACGTCCCTTACCTATACCGCAACTGTGTTTCATTCTCTTTTCGAAACTCATTCATCTTTCTTCTCACAATTTTTCTAGCGGCGTTAGCAAGTAGATCTGCGCAATTTCTTCCAAAGAAATTCTTTAATCGTCTCATCAATCACGTAAGTTCACATTCCAATCCTTTATTCGTTCATAATCTAGAGTTTGTTATGAGTATTACGGCTTATGCATGGTTTTGAATATGTATGCGGTGGATTGTGCTAGCGTTTGTCAATATATGTGTATTGCTTAAATGTTCATGTGATTTCACTTGCATATATACAGCATGTCAACTTATGTGAGCACATGCTAGCGTTGTATGTTTGAAAATTTTTACGCTTCCAACCTTGCCGTTTTTTTCGTAATTTTAGTTGCAAAAAAATGGATTTTAACCCTGGACCAGAAGATCCCTTCGTATTATACGACCAAGCAAATCATGTCAGTACGCTCTTATGGGATGGTGGGGTAAGATCCTTATTTTATCAACTTTGCTATTTTTACGAACATTGTGTATCATTAGTTTTGGTTAAATTGTATTTATTAATTCATAGGGAAGAGCACTTCTCAACACAGTAGAAGTGTCCGATAATTTCAAAGCTTGGAAGTTGAACAAATACCAGAAACAGTTACTGCGTGGGATTGGGTTTGGGATTTTCACGCATGGGCAAATCTTTCAACACTTTGACCGGAACTTAATAGGTGCCCTTGTTGAAAGGTGAAGAAGTGAAACGAATATGTTTCACTTCCCTCTCGGAGAGATAATGATTACCCTAGAAGATGTAGGGTTCATCTTAGGGTTACCGGTGACGGGACAGCCGGTAATTGCTCCTCCGTCGGAAGCAACGAATAAGAGAACCGCTAGGGACTTCTTTACTTCGATACCCCAGGATCAATTTAGCACTGGTGGTATCAAGTTGAAGTGGTTGGTAGATACCTACAAGGTTCTCCCAAAAAACTACACGGACGAGATGCTTGTGCTATACACACAAGCTTTCCTCTTGTGGGTGATGGGGGCAATTCTGTTCCCAACAACGTCGAAGAATACGGTCAGCGTCAAATATTTACCGTTGTTGGGTAACCTGCTGGAGGTTGGGGATTATGCCTGAGGTGCAACAACTCTTGCGTACCTGTACCGAGCATTGCACAAGGCAACGAGGCCCGACTCCAAAGCTATATGTGCGTGTCTCTCGCTATTGTAGGTATATCATACAAATCTTCATTATGTGCTTTTTTTTGTTGAATCGACATTTAATTTTGACGATACTTTATTTAATTTGTCTTTGCTCTCAGGTGTGGTCTTATGAACACCTTGCTACCGGCGCACCCAGGCGTAGGGACGGAACGGATAATGTGTGGCCTCGGTTGTGTGCCTGGGAGTACAGCCGGAAGGACAGCCACTACTCGAGGAGAGACGATCCCCATCATAACATTACGTACTATCAGGGGGAGCTTGACTCGCTATCTCCGGGCCAGATGCGATGGGCACCGTACAAATGTTTGGCGCGACGGGTGGGGGAGTCATTCGTCTTCACGCTCTCCTGGTTGCAACGCACACTCCTGATCCACTTTGAGGTCGCAGAGTGGCAGCTACCAGATCGTGCTATGCGCCATTTTGAGTGCCTGCAGGGGTTGCCAGCCGATGCACCGGATATGAAGGGTAACAGGAACCCACCGGGTGTCGAATGGTTTGGCAAGGCGAATGCGCACGACTTGTGCGCACGAGAACTTGAGGTTTGGGATTCCTGGCAAGACACGTTGGCGGCCATTGTGTCGGAGCCTGACCCCGTGATCAGCATCGAACAGTACAATGAGTGGTACTACCGCATCACCCGGAGGAGAGTAGCTCCAGTAAGGTTTGAACGCGGAGAGAAGTACCACCCTAGGGGTCAGATCGATGAGCAGATGGCATACAATCTGGTAAGGTTGCCCAACCAGTGCTTTTAATTGACCTTGATGATTCTAAGTGTGTATGAAGTTACTTATTTATTATCTCTATGGATGTAGGTTAATGCCTCGTTCGCCTTCTTCCAGAAGTTGAGCGAGCGCAAGGATTTGGTGATGCAATGGGCGAGGAGCTTCGCCAACAGGCCAAATCGTTGGCGTATGGCTGCGGGAATTTTTTGCGCCAAGCATCTGGGTAGCCTTCGAGCGTCAACCCGGGAATGGGGGAACCCGGGTGGCAGCCCCCTTATGTGAGCTCGGGATACGGTGATCCCTCGGGATACGGCGATCCCTCGGGACAGACTTCGGGGGTGAGCCAGGGATACGGTGGTCCCTCTGTACCGGGAATGGGTGGTGATTGGGGACCGCCAAGCACCATGGGCCAGGCTCAAGCGCCGTGGGAAGAGTACAGTGCGCCCTCCTTCTCTTTGCTTCTGGACTCGGAACCCCAACCCCTCTCTCAGAGTCAAGTCACGCAGGACTGGGGTTTTGGAAACATCAGTCTGTCCGAGACACTGCCCATTGTCCCGTGGGCGGGACCATCTGTTGTGGAAGGAGGGCAATATCCCCCAGTCGACCCCCTCGAAGGAGCGCAATATCTCCTGGGCGACCCCCGAGGGGAGTATCGCAAAGGGCATCCACTGAAGCCCCTAAAGCCGCATAAATGCCAAATTATCAGAGAGCGGTATTTTAGCGGGTTCCCCCGGGACAAAGCGTTATATAGTGTGAATCACCCTGAGGGCATGGATTACTGTTGCACGTGGGGAGAAATGTCCTCCCTGGCTCCGGGGAGTTGGTTAGACAACGACGTCATCTCTACCTACGTGGAGATTCTGAAGGAAAGGGGCCGGGGCGGCCGAATGACTATCCGGTCGTATTTTTGTCGGATGCCTTTTTTCATAGCCTCCTAGTGGCTGAATGGCATGAGTGGGTCGAACGAAGGGAAAAGAAAAAGTTGAGTCAGTGGAGACCGTCGGATAACCTACGAGCGTATCTGAATAGGGATAGTCCAGTGAGCGCAATGGTTGCCCACGTGTTTCTAATCCCATTTCTAGGGGAAAGCCACTGGTACTTGGTTTGCTATGAACCAACGGAAAAAGTCGTATCGGTGATCGACAGTCTCCACGACGATACCCTCCACATGCCTGTGCTGCGGATGTATAAAGCCCAGCTGGACTCTATGGTAATCTTGAAGTTGATTGTTTAATGCTTATTGTAACTTGCCAATTGTAAATGTTAACTCGTGTCTTACGCCGTTTTCTGTTTCTTGCAGAATATATTTTGTGCCATGGTCAATGCTATCCGTGGTGTACCTGTACCGGCGCGGCCAAAGCTCCATTTTTGGACCAAGAAGACGAGGCCCAAGCAACATAATACTTCGGACTGCGGCGTCTTCCTATGCATGTACATGGATTACATTTGTCGGTCTGAGAGCCTCAAGGCGGCCGCCTGAAGTTTAGAATGCGTAGAACGCTTTAGATATAGGATAGCTTGGCAAATTTTGAAAGGCCGGCCTAGAGAGATTAGGTTTATTGAAAATCCGTCTAAGGACGAACATCCGGCTCAACATGAGGACGCCTAGTTGACATTGTACCATTACAATAATTTTTTTAATAAATCATGATTATTTATTTAGAAAGCTGTCATTGGTGTGAATTTTTTGGGGTTGATTTGTGTTGAATGATTGAGTGATTTAACTGATTTGTGTCCATATTAGTGGACATTTGATTTGATTAGAGTTGTTTTTTTGGGTCTCATTGAGAATGATTGAATGGTGGGAAACAAAATTCATTCTAAGTGTTGAAGTCGGCTGTTTCTGCTTCTCTGTCCGCTACACAGTGTAGCGGACGTCCAAATACTGAAAAATTTTCTAAGTGTTGAAGTTGGATGTTTCTGCTTCTCCGTCCGCTACACAGTGTAGCAGACGTCCAAATACTGAAAAATTTTCTAAGTGTTGAAGTTGGCTGTTTCTGTCTCTCCGTCCGCTACACAGTGTAGCGGATGTCCAAATACTCAAAATTCCAAGTGTTGAAGTTGCCTGTTTTTGCTTCTCCGTCCGCTACACAGTGTAGCGAACGTCCAAATACTGAAAAATTTTCTAAGTGTTGAAGTTGGTTGTTTCTGCTTCTCCGTCCGCTACACAGTGTAGCGGACGTCCAAATACTGAAAATTTTTCTAAGTGTTGAAGTTGGCTATTTCTGTCTCTCCGTCCGCTACACAGTGTAGCGGACGTCCAAATACTCAAAATTCCAAGTGTTGAAGTTGGCTGTTTCTGCTTCTTCATCCGCTACATAGTGTAGCGGACGTCCAAATACTGAAAATTTTTCTAAGTGTTGAAGTCGGCTGTTTCTGCTTCTCCGTCCGCAATACAGTATAGCGGACGTCCAAATATTGAAAATTTTTCAAAAGGTTGAAGTTGATTGTTTCTGCTTCTCCGTCCGCTACACAGTGTAGCAGATGTCCAAATACTTTGTGTTGAAGTTCATTTTTTTAATAAATTGGCGACTGAAAAATCTCAATATCCACGGAATCAACAATCTCAATATCGATTAACAGTGTAGCGGACCAAAGACTTGTTTTAGCCATGGAATCAACAATTTCAATATCAATTAACGATAAAAAAAATGAACGATTAACAATCAACAATCTCAACATCGACGGAATGTCAAACGGCACAATTAAGAACCTAAAATTCAGAAAAAAAAAATGAACTTTAACATAAAATTGTTCATAACAGAATTTAGGGTTCAACATTGGGGGAAAGTTTTTTCACAAGTGCTCCGATCAAACACCGTCACTTGAAAATTACACTTTCCCGTGTGTTCAAACACTACAAAGTCACCGAGTTGGAGGTCATGCTGCTGGACGAATTCGTTCCAACCCTCTGCGAATGAAATTTGACCTTGGCCGGGCTTCATCTTCATTCTTACATGCCATGACCCCTTGCGGCTGGTTAAAGTTGAATCGAAATAAATTGTGGTAAGCCAATCGAAAAAGGCTACCGGTATGTCCTAACATATTCATAACACAAAAAAATGTTAGTTTTTAACCAAAGATCAAACTTTAACACACACGAAACACAGAGAAAAAGGGATGGCCTACAAGTTCTGTATCAAAACCAGGCATCATGACCTTGAAGAAGTGTCTGCCTACAAGGTGCATGTTGCCTACAAATTCGCTGCTACTCGACGAATCAGAAGCCATCACACCGGGAATGTTGTTGGAGGCGCCGCGGCGTTGAGGGGAAGACGAGGCTATCGCCGGGGGCGGCGCTGCGTCAG
Source organism: Escallonia herrerae (assembly GCA_033070095.1). Lineage (NCBI taxonomy): Eukaryota > Viridiplantae > Streptophyta > Magnoliopsida > Escalloniales > Escalloniaceae > Escallonia > Escallonia herrerae. The sequence goes on from JAVXUP010002878.1 coordinate 47,859, forward strand.
GGGAGGACAGTTGTGTCGCCGGAGATGTGGATCCTCGTAGATGGGGTAGCGGCTGGGTGAGAAGTTCGAGACAGATAGAGAAACGGACGGAGTGATAAGATGATTGGCCGATCTTATTTATATTATACAGAGTCATTCGCTACATTGTATAGCGGACCAAAAGAACCCAAAAGTTTTTTTTGTGATGTCGTCCGCTACATCGTGTGGCGGACAAAAATCAGATAAAAAATAAAAAAAAACAACTTAAACTTAGATTTGATGGCTCTCATCAGAAAAAAAAAATTCCAGTATTCGGTCAAAAAATTATTAGAAAAAAATTACAAAAAATGTTCCTTAGCTTTTAATCTTTATTCTAATGCCAAAACGAACCCTCAATGAATACGCTCGAAAACATTCCTCAGCTTCTTCAATGTTTGAAACGTTCATCCTAGATACGGATCACTAGCATCTACGGGGACGTTGGAGCTCGAAACGAAATCAGACATTGTGAAACAAGACTTGTGTAGAAATAGACTACGCTTAACAATCAAATGGCATTTCTAACTGAAAAGATTACATAAAAATTACCTTGGCGAATAGACCAATTTAGGATGACAAACATACCATATACATAATCTCAATTAATAATTATTAATTTATTGAACATAACAAATTAAAATTACTAAGATAAATAGCCAAATTCATCATGCCAAAATACAACAAACATATCTCAAAAAATTCGAATTTAAATAGGATAAATTTTCCGAAGTTATCGAACCTCAAAAAAATCGATTTAAACTATAATGAATTTATTTAAAGTTAACAAATTATACCTTTTTGATGAACATCGTGTCTAGAAATCACAAAAAATCTAGAGTAGAACATCACAAATTGATGAATAGAGTGTCAAATTTCTAGAACATAAAAAAATCTATACCTTTTTGTCCAAACAAATAAATTATACTTTACCGGTCAATCCATAAAGAAAACTTCACCACTCACAAACTGGCCTTGCTTTACTGAAGCTTGAAGCAAGTGTTACTCAAAGCTTGAAGGGAGCTGAAAATGGAAGCGAGTCTGAAGGAGAAGAAAATTGTGCTGAAGGTGGTGTGTAGAAGGTAATACTGTCCGTGATACGGTGCAGCGGACGTGTGCAATATCTACCGTACAGACAATCTGGAATTGTGTCAGTGTTAGTCATGTCAGTCAAAAGTTGTCAGAAAGTAGTCCGCAACACAGTGTAGCTGATGACATTTTGACTGACGGTGTCAGGCCATAAAAGTTGTCCGCTACACTGTGTTGCGGACGAGGGAGGAGGGGCAATATGGTAAAAAAGGTCGTCCGCTAAACTATGTAGCGGACGACTAACAGCTTTCGAAAAAAAAGATCTGGGCCGTCCATCCAGATCGTGCTAGCAAAATCTCCTATTTTGCTAGCGCTATCAACGGATCAGTATATATATATATATATATATATCAGCTTCCTCCCTCTCTCCCACGACGGCCAGGAACCCAATAACTTATGGTTTTTCACCATAACACATTCCCACCATTGCACCACCTATACCCAGTCACACTCACATCAAATATATACATACTAGTAGATGCACAAACATACACAACTTCACTCTTTCCTTTGATCAAAATCTTAAAATGGCCCTTTATTAACCAACATGAAGCATATCTACTGCATCTTGTAAAACCATTAAGTAATTCTTGTTCTTCTATGTAAGGCTATAATGGTACCATGTGCACATTCATGTAAAACCATTATGGTCTCCTATTTGTTCTTATCCAAGCCTTGAGGACTATGAAAAGTCTGTAAAGGAGAACCTCAATCAGGCAGCATTCTTTAGTGGTTGCACCTATCACACTAAGGCGTCATCCCACTGTCTAACACAAAAACACACGTACAGGTTGTTCCCAACCTATTCTGGTCGCACCTAAAGGCCCACTGGGGGTCCCATTGCATAACACGTCCGCACAAGCAACATGCAACATTCAACGCCTCCAACCGGTCAATACGTGCATGCTCAAGTCACGTGCACTTCTCACTCTTTCTACGGGACCTCGTCACCAAGAACTCATCCTTGCCCAACTGCTCATCATGCTCTGATAGTCGCACTTCATCATTCACCCGTTAGCACACCTTGGCGTCTACCAAAGGAAGTTTGCCTTGCCCCCCTTGGGGTCGGCCTCGGACTTGGCCCCCCTGGGGTCGGCCTCGGCCTTGGCCTCCCCCTTGGGGTCTACCTCGGCCTTCCCCTTGCTGTCGGCCTCGGCCTTCCTCGGGGTTGGCCTCGGCCTCCCCCAATGGTTGGCCTTTACCTTCCCCCAGAGGGTTGGCCTTTGGCTTCCAACTTAGCATCTTCACTACTCTTCAAGGGGCCGGACGTCACTCCGCGACTCCCGTCGCCCAGAACTCACTCCGCGACCCCCGTCGCCCGGACGTCACACTGTGCCTCGAACACCATACTCACTTCGCCACGCCCATGCGCCGCGCCACTAACACAGACGTGCCCCCTGGCTCTCTATCACACTACCATGCTCCTTGCAACAGTCCATCCTTTCGCCACACCATGCGCACCTTGCCTTTGTAGTGGAACATGCTTCGACCCACTCTCCGGAGTGTGCAACATCATGCGGGGATGGCAACTCCTCCGGGACACTATCTTCGCCAGGGAGCTCTTCAACTCCCCTTCTGCCAGGTAGACGGCTCCTCCGGGATGCTACCTTGACTCGCTCCGAGTGCTATAGCACAAGGACTCACCGCGGGGATAGGCAACTCCTCCGGGGCACTATCTTTGCCAGGGAGCTCTTTAACTCCCCTTCTGCCAGGTAGACGGCTCCTCCGGGATGCTAACTCGGCCAGTCGGGTAGACGGCTCCTCCGGGATGCTACCTTGACTCACTCTGAGTGCTCCAGCACAAAGACTCACCGCGGGGATAGGCGACTCCTCCGGGACACTATCTTCGCCAGGGAGCTCTTCAACTCCCCTTTTGCCAGATAGACAGCTCCTCCAAGATACTATCTCGGCCAGTCGAGTAGCGGGCTCCTCCGGGATGCTACCTTGACTCGCTCCGAGTGCTCGGCACAAGGACTCACCGCGGGGATAGGCGACTCCTCCGGGACACTATCTATGCCAGGGAGCTCTTCAACTCCCCTTCTGCCAGGTAGACGGCTCCTCCGACATGCTACCTCAGCCAGTCGGGTAGACGACTCCTCCAGGATGCTACCTTGACTCACTCCGAGTGCTCCAGCACAAGGACTCACCGCGGGGATAGGCGACTCCTCCGAGACACTATCTCTGCCAGGGAACTCTTCAACTGCCCTTCCATCAGGTAGACGGCTCCTTCGAGATGCTACCTCGGCCAAACGGCTCCTCCAGGATGCTACCTTGACTCGCTCCAAGTGCTTCGGCACAAGGACTCACCACGGGGATAGGCGACTCCTCCGGGACACTATCTCCGCCAGGGAGCTCTTCAATTCCCCTTTTGCCAGGTAGACGGCTCCTCCGGGATGCTACCTTGGCCTACGAAATAGGAGACTCCTTCGGGACACTATCTCTGCCAGGGAGCTCTTCAACTCCCCTTTTGCCAGGTAGACGGCTCCTTCGGGATGCTACCTCGGCCTACGGAATAGGCGACTCCTCCAGGACACTATCTCCGTCAGGGAGCTCTTCAACTCCCCTTTCACCAGGTAGACGACTCCTCCGGGATGCTACCTTGACTCGCTCTGAGTGCTCCGGTACAAGGACTCACCCGCGGGATAGGTGACTCCTCCGGGACACTATATCCGCCAAGGTGTTTTCGTGACTGGCCTACGTGCTCCGGCACTGGGGGATTGCGTCGGCACCCCTATGGACTATGACCCTCAGGTCACTTCGAGATGGGAGCAGGTCTTCGGAGGGCATCGCACCTAGTCCATCTGGCAGTTGGGTGTCGGGTCTTCCCCACCACTGCCAGGCCAGTGGGACTCTGCAAGGGCTTGGATTGGAGGCTAGATCAAGGGGTTCTCTGGCCACACAGACACTATGGGAGCCAGTCTTTCCAGACAGACAGGGCAACGCTCTACGGGGTAGGCCGGGTGAATATGAGATTCGACAGTCCGTGGAGCACCGGTAGCTGTGGACCCCTCGGTGACGTGTCATTCCCGGGGAGCACCACGTGTCGCGTGATGACATCATCATCTCAATCTCTATAAATAGAGGTCTTGAGAATCCATTTGGGGGGTTGGAAATTTTCAGAACACTCTCAGTTTCTCACTCTAGAATCCTACAGAGAGAAACATACAGGACCCTAACTTTGGATCTAAGCATCAGACGGTGACTGTCGTCGTGTATTCGCCCTGTGTCATCGCCCTTGCAGCACTTTCACGCTCAGGCTCTATCTGGGAAGCCCTTGGTCTCTGCCTTTGCTCCGCCCTTGCTATGTCCCACATCAGCTCACTTGGCATCTGACTCGGACTGCATTCCTTGTGGCACCTCCACGTCGACTGCGAACCCGCTTTCCTTGGCATCACAGGTTCACGCAAACTCACCCACGTACTAAACTCGTGCACTAAACTCACACGGCACATATCACTCACACAGCACAATAAACCCACGCACAACATATGCTATGCGTATGGCTGGCTATTTTGTAGCCCTTGTTTCCCTTCACACACACCAGGCACACACTTCACACACACACACACACACACACACACACACCAGGCACCCACTTCACACACACACACCATTGCACAAAAAACTCACACATACAATAACCCTTCACTCATCCAAAACACCACGGCAGCCCCATGGCTGCTCTCTGTCTCCTTTCATTCTAAAAACCCATATATACACAGCTTCCATTATAGAGACTTTGTTTCTTATAGCCATATATCCTCACACGAGCACATAAATACACCCACATATTCACATATATCACATATATCATCACCCTCTGGCTGTACTTACTGCAGCCATGCTCTCACCAACAAAAACTCCTCACTCATCACACAAAACACACACCCCAGCGTGCATGTTGCTCACTCTCTCGCATACCCAGTTTCCCCTTTAATTTCATAAGCCTTTAACTAAATAAGAGAGGGAAAAAATGATCTAGAAAACTTACCACAATCTCGCCGGAAAACTTCCCATTCTTCCTTCGTTCTCTCTATGTATCTCTCTCTTTCTCAGAAATTCTCTCTCTCTCTCTCTCTCTCTCTCTCGAACTAGAGGAGAGTAACATGGGAGACGGCTGCTCACTCCTATAATAGGGTAAAAATATAAAACCCTAAAAGCACAACTACATAAAAAAAACCCTCCAAAAGTTTCGTTAGTCATTTTAAGGCGTATCCAAACTTTTATATTATTTGCGAAATGGTTCAAAATAAATATCTACGATAATTTAGGTGCTAAGAAAAATATAAATATGTTGTTACGATATCTCATTTGGCAAATCGTTGCTAATAAGTACACCGCTTCTAAAAAATTTAATTGCCGCTAAAAGTTTCTATAAAATAGCACTAACTAAATGAAATTCATCGCTAAAAGTTTTAATAATTACTTACGCTAGTTGTCACGAATTAAGTCAATCAATATCTTACAATTTCTATCTTTAAATTTTAACTTATGATTTCCTCAAAAATTTGTGGCTAAATTTAATGATAAAATTGTACTCATTGAAAATCAATGCTAAATCTCGCGTATAAAGTCATCGCCTAAATAATAAACTAACCGGCTAGACAATATCACAGTTCGGGGCATTACAGTAACCAGCATTAGACTACTTGAAATTGGACTAGAGGCAAGCGAGCTAGTGAACTTACGTACTGTTTCTCTTTAGAACCCCTGCGTGGGTGAACCTCTGTAGTTCATTATCAGATTTAATTTTAGTTTATCAATTGTGATTGTGCACTCAAGATAATACATTAATTGATGGTTAGTTTCTCTGACAGATTGATGGCATTATTTGGTTAAATTTTAAGGATGTTATTATCTTAGCGTGAATGATCGAGCGAGTGTTAGCGTTCTGGAAATTCTGGGATGTTACACAATCACATTAAACAGTTCTACATGTGCACATTACACACAGCACACGTTCACACTTAGTTGAGCATTACAAAAGTTTACCATTCCCGAATTTAGTTCCATCAATAGACCACCCTTATGTCACCACACTCAGGATATAAGTTCATAACCTTTGCCTCGGCCAAAGGCAAAGTAACCAAAAATAAATGAACACCGATACTGCCTCGGGTAACAGTCGGAGATACTCAAACACTATCAAATCACCCCCAATCATTTGAATGGAGTAACATAATAATCATCAATAGTATATCAATTAGTTCTTACAATGAAAGGATGTAACATGCTCATGTGTAAGAAAACAAATCATTTTATACATGTAGTTGTCGTAATCTTCACTTACTTGCACCATAAAACTTAGCTATCAAATATTTAGTCACTTTCATCATATAACATCATCTTTATAACATCTTGAACATTAAATATAATCCTTTATATTCAGCAACTTAGCTTTAATCATAGAACTTAACAAACATGTGCAAAATCATTACTAACCATGTCTAGTTTGACGTAATTCCATAATTTACACGTACTGTAACCTATTTCACGTCTTCCATAATCTTCAATATGTTAAACATTGATAGATTCACTTATGAACAAGTGTTCCCAATCTATTATGGTCAGACCTAATGGCCCACTGGGGATCCCGCTTTGTGTAGACACGTCAGCATAGTAAACGGTCTAATTTCCAGCGTATCGAACCGGTCAACGCGAGCATGCCCAAGACACGTGTTTTTCTTCTCGCTTCACGAGCTTTGTGCACGATTTAGGTGCAATTTATTTTGCGTTAGCGTGACTCACGAGAGCGCGACTGTCACGCCAAGATCATCCGAGCACCTTTTCATCAAAAACATCAACCGAAGGCTTAATCAGGGCGACGGGGTCAAGGACAAAGGCCTTGGCCAACCCCATGGGGTTGGCCTCGGCCTCCCCCAAGGCCATGGGGTCGGCCTCGGCCTTCCCCCCTGTTGGTTCACTTTTCGCGTAGGGTTTTTTTTAGCGCTTTGTTCATCTCGTACGCTTCATATGTGACTTTGGCACCTTGTCCGTCACGTGGGTGTGATTCTCGTCGACACGCTTGTTACAACGCAACTTCCGGATTCGTTGTTGCCTATCCAAACACTAACCGTCGGCACGCCCAAAGTTCACCGAAAGGAGAAAAGTGGCCTTGACCTTGGCCACCCTAGGGTCAGCCTCGGCCTCCACAAGGGGTTGGCCTCGGCCTCCCAAAGGGGTCGGTCTCAGCCTCCCCAAGGGGGTTGGCCTTGGCCTTCCCCCGAAACCCCCGGCTTTGCCCTTTTTTTGTGTACATTGTTCCGAACCACGTTTTGCGCTGACACGAAGCTTACTAATGCATACATAACAACCTCGTGACGTCTATCATCCGATTGTCCACAACCGTGCGCCGCTCTCGTGACGTCTGTAGCCCAAAGTCACGCGCTACCGCCGAATGACCCGTCACCGACGAACCCCATGTCATCATCCCCAACTATATCATCGTTACATATTGCACTCATTATTTTGGGTATAACAGGTACACTCAATTCATTCCCCGTCTCTGGGACACCCAACGCACTCCTGTGCGCCATTCTCATGATGCGTGCCCCCGACACCAAGTATTGCTCCACAACGTTCGTCGCCGCGCCTGCGCACCATTCTCATGGTGCATGCCCCCGGCGCCAAATATTGTCCCGCGACGTTCGTCGCCGTGTCTGCATGCCATTCTCATGATGCGTGCCCATGGCACCAAATATTGTCCCGCGACGTTCGTCGCCGCGCCCGTGCGCCATTCTCATGTTGCGTGCCCAGGCGCTGTGCCCGTGCGCCATTCTCATGATGCGTGCCCCCGGCACCAAGTATAGCTCCACGACGTTCGTCGCCGCGCCCGTGTGCCATTCTCATGATGCTTGCCCCTGGCACCAAGCATTGCCTCGCGACGTTCTTCGCCACCCCCGTGCCCCATTCTCATGACATGTACCCACGCCCATGCGCCACAATCATGATGCAGGCCTTCGGGCATCACACTTATTCACAACACCATGCGCCCCCGACATGGACGTGGAACATGCTTCGACCCACTCTCCATAGTGTGCATCATCACAGGGAGCTCCGTCAGTAGTGCTCCGGCACGAGGACCCCTCATAGCGGGATGGGCTCGTTACCACAAAGCCATCGCCACCACGGATGGGCTCGTTACCACAAAGCCATCGCCGTCACAATCACGGGGGGCTCTGTCCGTAGTGCTCCGGCACGAGGACCCCTCGTAGCGGGATGGGCTCGTTACCACAAATCCATCGCCACCACAGATGGGCTCGTTACCACAAAGCCATCAACATCACAATCAAGGGGGGCTCCGTCCGTAGTGCTCCGGCATGAGGACCCCTCGTAGCGGGATGGGCTCGTTACCACAAATCCATCGCCGCCACGGGATGGGCTCATTACCACAAAGCCATCGCCGTCACAATCACGGGGGGGGGGGGGATGGGGGGCTCCGTTGGTAGTTCTCTGGCACGAGGACCCCTCACAGCGGGATGGGCTCGTTACCATAAAACCATTGCCGTCAGAATCACAAGGGGCTCCATTCGTAGTGCTCTGGCACGAGGACCCCTCGCAGGGGGATGGGCTTATTACCACAAAGCCATCGCCGTCACAATCACGGGGGCCTCCGTTCGTAGTGCTCTGGCACGAGGACCCCTCATAGCAGGATAGGCTTGTTACCATAAAGCTATCGCCGTCTTCATTCTGGGGGGCTCAGTTTCTAGTGCTCCGGCACGAGGACCCTTCGCAGCGGGATTGGCGACTCCTCCGGGACACTATCTCCGCCAGGGTGCCTGCATGAGTGGCCTACATGCTCCGGCACTGGGGGCTCGCGTCGGCACCCCTATGGACTATGACCCCCAGGTCACTTCGAGACGGGAGCAGGTCTTCGAAGGGCATCGCACCTAGTCGCCTGGCAGCAGGGCGTCGGGTCTTCCCCTCTCCGCTGCCAGGCCTGTGGGATTCAGTAAGGGCTTGGATCGGTGGTTGGAGCAACGGGCTTACTCTGATTATGCCGTCATAGTGTGGTTAATCTTCTTAGATAGGTAGAGCGACGCTGTACGAGGCAGGCGACGCGAATTTGGGAACCAGCAGTCCAACGAAGAACCGGTATTTTGGGACCCCTGGTGATGTGTCACTCCCAGGGGATGACATGTAGCATTTTATGACATAAGCACACTGTTTCCTATAAATAGTGAACTTTACAACTCAAAAAAGGACTTTTGGACTCATTCTTACAAAAATCACTTTCTCACTCTAGAATTTAGGAGCTCTTGGATTCTAGTGAGAGAAACATAACTTTGGACCTTAACATTAGACCTCAACTCAGACCTTGACTTGGACTATCGACTGCCGGCCCTGTTCGTCACGGCCTCATCTCTGCGGCACTGCCACTCCTCAAGGGCTGTCTGGGAAGCCTTGCTCTCACTTTGTATACTTGGAAGCTGACGCGAACTGCAGCCTTTGTTGCACCCCCACGTAGGCACAAACCCACTTTCCTTGGCATCATTTTGGCGACTCCACTGGGGAGGTGAGCATCGTATTGCAGTTTGCCTGTCTTCTGTACTTAGGCACCATGCCTCCACGATGAAGAATTATGAGGGCTACCAACCAAGGCCTCATCCGCACCGTGCAAGAGGAGGATCACCTCGGTGAACAAGAAGGGACTAGTGCCATGCGTCCCCGAGACCAACCATTAGCCGTCGCACCTAACATACAAACGGCAGTCGATGCGGCCATCCAACAATTCACGCCCGCTATAACCAACTTATAGGACTCGCAGGCTACTCTTATGACAGTCATCATGGAAATGCAAAGATCCATGCAGGCGATGGTGCCCTAACAAACCCCTGCACCTGTCCAACCTTCTGGAATGGGTTGGCTCTTGAGGCTGCTCAGGCCCCAATGTCGCAACCACCGCTGCCACAATCATCTAGACCTATGGCGGTAGGACTTATGACACCTACACCTCTTACAACTGATGTGCTGCATCATGTCAGGCCATCCCGAAGACCTCAAGCAGACCTCGGTCTCATACTGCAACAGATTCACCCTGTCGCGGCCCCCCAGCCCACGCCGACACAAAGCTCATCTGAAACCCACGACTCCATTGAGATGGAGCCTAACCCTTACCAAGCTGAACAACACCAAATAATGGGTCAAGTGGTAGACATGCCCCGACCACCCACCCATGCCCATATTCAATTGCCACTACAAGCTCCTATCATATATCAACCATCTGTTGCACCCGACCACCAACTTGTTTCGTCTGGGGGCTCGGGATCCCACGGCGTCCCAGCCAGCCTCTACCCCTTGACCGTCCATGAAGACCCACCTCCTAACTATGTCACTCGTTTGAACTTGGAAGCCCTCATGCGTCGCGTGGAACAAATCTCCACACCTGACTCCTCTACCAACCTGACAGGCCATGCCCCCTACACCAACGACATTGCCATCACACCCTACCCACCAAAGTATAAGTAGCCCACCTTTATGCTCTTCAACGGATGCGAGGGCAACGCCCGTGAGCACTTGACGAGATTTGCAGGCTCATTGGAGCAGTATGGTCTGGGAGACAGCTTGAAGTTAAGGGAATTCCACAAGTCCCTTACAGGCTTGGCCTATACTTGGTATCACCAGATCCCTGCGAGGACTGTCCATACATGGAACGACATGGTCTGGCTATTCCTAGACAAATTCCATTATGAGGCTGAACGCGTTATTATCGTTGACATTGCCGGCATCTGCCAGAACCAAGGGGAGGACTTAAACAAGTACGTGCACCGTTTCCATCTTAAATGCCTCGAGTGCACGGACTTCAGCAAGGAAGAGACCCTAGTACCCATATGCATCAAGAACATGAGCGATATATATAGGGTACACATTGAGAACCTACAGTTAAGGTCATGGAGACACCTCAAAGAGGCCGCACGTCGCACTTATGAGTCGGTTGGACCGGTCAAGCCATGGAAGCACTGCCCATAGAATGCACTATTGGCCATGGCCGAACCATCTGAAGCTCTACCCCACAACAACCATAACAACAACACTAGTACCGACAACCGCAACCCTTACAAGCTTCAGTTCACAGAAGGGGACCGGTGCCTCGACAAAAGGAGACAACGGGAGCCTGCCCCCAAGTACCCATGCGTTTTGAACACGGTGAAAGAGCTCTTGGCAGAATGGGTAAACAATGACAAGAATTTCCACCTGCCGCCAATGAAGGCCAATGTCACTGAAGCGGACAAAACCCAACCTAACTACTACCCTTACAACCGCGCCATCGACAGTCATCTCAAAAACTGTAATGGGATGCAAGATATCTTTACAAGGAAGGTCGCGGCAGGCGACCTACAACTCCAAAAGAACAATGACGTACGTCGACAGCCTTACCCACCGCACAACAACCGCAGAGAGCATCAAGTACTCATGGCCATCACCGACCATGCTGAGCCTAGCATCACCGAAGCCTCTAGGGAGGCCACCCCGAGGGTCGTGCCGTGTGTGCAGCCAGCTACCCAACCGCAGTCCTCAGAAGGCCAAATGACAAAGATCAAGGGATTTTTTGATGAAATTGGGTTTTTCCCCACCGCAAGAACTTACTTATCCAGCTGCCTGATTGAGGTCACCACAGGCCTCGGTGACACACAGTGGCCCTTGATGGCACAAAGGAAACCGTGTGTGGCACTCGACTTGCCGCTTGCAAGAAGAGTCCGCCAGCAAATCCCAACAATCTACAGCAACCAGTGCATCAACATTGCATAAAACAGTGCACAGAGAAGTAGATTTCAACAAGAGGGCAAAACGGTCTCAAACATTCTCATTACTTCAACAACATCATTACAACTTACAGAAGGCTTTGTTTGCATCCACAGTGTGCAATCTAGCTAAGACAGACAAGCTAAAACAAAGCAAGGGACTCTCGGGTATGGGTGTGCATGACTCTCATATAGTACCATTAGGAGGAAAAACCAAAGTGACAGTAGTAGACGTAACTATGTGCGAGGAGTCATAGTGCCCCTTTTTAGAGAAATACAACTCGAAATGACTTGAAATTTTACAGGAAAACTTAAATATATACAAGGGTGGTCTCTACCAAAATTGAGCAAAAATGCACGCCTGGATCTTCAGATCTTCACGGTTGGCTTTTGGCATGCACGGGCACTGCAATTGGGCGCGCGGGCGCTGTGCTTGACGGGCGCATGGGCGTGAGACTTGAAGAACTTGTGAGGGCGCATGGGTGCATGTTGGAAGGGAGCGAGGCGCTGAGCTGGATGGGCGTGGGGGCACTGTGCTAGGCGGGTGCAAGGGGTAGCTCGTGACATTCTCCCCCACTAGAGCTGTTGACACCCTCGTCAACTTCTGCATGTGGTAGGCTTGAATCTTGTCGGCGTAGGCTGATAAGTCTACTGCTCGTTCCCAAGTGTTTTCTTCATCCATATGTCCTTGCCACTTGACTAGGTACTCCTGATGGCGCTTGCGGGAAGCTATAATCAATCTATCATTCAAAATAGCTTCGGCAACTCGCTTTCCTGCCGTCTTGGGTTTGAGTCCTTGTCTCCTGATTTGGCCCCTAGAGGGGTCGGCTGTGTCTTCATAGAATGGCTTCAACATGTTGACGTGAAAGACATGATGGAGCTGGCGGTTCCACCAATGAGGCGGATCAACTTTGTAAGCCATCTTGCCTATCTTTTTCACTATAGTCAGGGGTCCCTCATATTTCTACAAAAGACGAGAGTCTCTTCCCCTTAGAAATTGCGATCTTGTGGCAGTACCTTAACTATAACTTTTTTGCCCACGTTAAACTCTTGAGATCTCCTGTTCTTGTCAGCGTGTTTCTTCATTCTTCTGGCTGCTTTCTCAAGGTAGGAGTGAGCTAGATCTATATTCTGCCTCCATTCTTCGCTGAAGCTTATGGCCCTTGGGGATTTTTTGGCATTGGGGACGTTTATTGTGTGGGGTAGTAACGGTTGTTGTCCATTTACAGTCTCAGAAGCACTCTTCCCTGTCAAAGAGCTTTTGCGTGAGTTGAAACACAGCTGGGCAACATCCAGTAGCTTGACCCAATTTTTCTGTGTTGCATTGACAAAATGGCAGAGGTACTCTTCTAACATGGAATTGAACCGCTCTGTCTGACCATCTGATTCTAGATGATAACTTGAACTCATTGAAAGTTGGGATCCGAATAACTTAAAGAGTTCAGTCCAAAAGTTTCTAGTGAAGCGGGAGTCCCAATCACTGACAATGTCTTGAGGCATGCCCCAATACTTCACCACATACTTAAAGAAAAGTTGCGTTGTGTCTTCGACTGAGCAATACTTGGGTGTTGCGATAAAGCTCGCATACTTCCTAAACCGATCAATGACAATAAGAATTGTGCCTAAGTCTTCAACCTTTGGCAGACCAGTGATGAAATCCAATGACACACTCTCCCACGGTCTCTTGGGGACCGGCAGTGGTTGTAGTAACCCTGCTTTCTTCTTACGCTCCACCTTGTCCTGTTGACAAGTAAGGCATGTCTTCACATACTCTTGCACTTCATCCCCCATTTGGGGCCAGTAGTAACTTTGTTGAAGGAGAGCTAATGTTATTTCTCCTCCGGCATGGCCTGCCCAAAGGGTGTCATGACATTCTCGAATCAATGTTCGTCTCAGATCATCGACTCGGGGAACGTATACCCATCTTCCTTTGGTCATAAGCAAACCATCTTCTTGCCAAAACTGTAAAGTTTTACTGCACTCGATCAGTTTCAACAGTTATTGGGCAACCGGATCCCTGGTAAGGGCCTTCTTGATCTTTTTTCTGATGTTGATGGCAACTCGGCTGTCTGATCTAACAATAGCATTCATGGCCATTAATGCTACCTGATCTAGTTCGACTCTCCTGCTGAGGGCGTCTGCTACGCTGTTGGTTGAGCCTGCCCTGTACTCGAGCATGAAGTTGAATTCTGCCAAAAGTTCCTGCCACCTGGCCTGTTTCGAGGTGAGCTTAGATTGACTCAAGAAGTGGCTCACTGCAGTGTTGTCTGTCCGCACTATGAAGCTAGAACCAAGCAGGTAGTGCCTCCAAATTATGAGACAATGTACTACTGCGAGCAACTCTTTCTCATGAGTGGTGTAGCGACGTTCTGCTTCGTTGAGCTTCCTACTCTCATATGCCACCAGGTGGCATTCTTGCATTAGAACCCCTCCTAGTGCAAAGTCAGAAGCATCTGTATGAACTTCAAAGGACTTCGACACATTAGGGAGAGCAAGTACCGGATCTTCAGACATAGCCTGCTTCATAGCCGAGAAGGCCGATTGACACTCCTTTGACCATTCCCAAACATTGCTCTTCTTCAAAAGTTCGGTTAGGGGATGGGCCATTCTCGAATAATCTCGGACAACTTCCTATAATAGTTGGTCAATCCAAGGAAAGATCTCAGTTCTGAAACATTGGCGGCTGCCACTCCTGTATCACTTGAACTTTAGCTGAGTCCATCCTTATCTGACCCTGTTCTATCACATGGCCCAAGAATTTAATCTTGGTCTGGGCAAAAGTGCATTTCGACAGCTTCACGTATAGCTCGTGCTCCCTCAGTCAGGCAAGCACCTTCCTCAAGTGCTTCAGATGCTCGTCCAAGCTGGAACTGTAGATCACAATATCATCGAGATACACCACTACAAAATCGTCAAGGTAGTCCCGCAAAACCTGATTCATCAAGGTGCAAAATGTGGTCGGGGCATTGGTCAAGCCGAACGGCATGACCAGGAACTTATACGCACCGTATCTGGTGACACAAGTTGTCTTCGCCTCGTCACCTTCGGCAATTCGGACCTTCCAATACCCAAACTTCAAGTCCAACTTGGTAAACACTCTCGCCCTACTAAGCTGATCAAAACAGTCCGCGACTAAAGGAATAGGATACTTGTTCTGAATAGTCACCTTGTTTAGCGCCCTGTAGTCCACACACATCCGCAAGGAACCATATCATTTCTTCTGGAAGAGGACTGGTGCACCGTAAGGCGACTTTGGTGGAGTGATCAAACCCGCATCTAGTAACTCCGTCAATTGTTTTCTGAGTTCAGCAAGTTCTGGTTGTGACATCCAATACGGAGCTTGGGCGGGTGGCTTCGTGCCTGGCACGAGCTCTATCTCATGGTCAATTGCCCTTCTAGGTGGCAATTTCTTCGGCAATTCATCAAGCATCACATCTTCAAAGTCGTTTAATATCACTTTAACTTCTTTGGGTAATGGTCCCGATACTTCTTCAATTTCGTCCCACCGTAGCATGGCAAGGTAGGTTGTTTCATCCCGTTTTAATCCCTTTTCAACTGGAGGGCTGAGATAGAACGCTCTCCCGACCTAGGAGATATAGTCGGGATGACACACAGTTTATTCCCAAGCATGGCCAACGAGTTGGTGCATGGCATCACTGTGGTCTTCGTGTCATGCAGAAACTCCAACCCAATGATCAGTTTAAAGTCATCCATGATGACTACTGAAAAGTTGGTCCTTCCTTCGTTTGGGCCAATCTTGATCAAAATAGATCTCGCTATCCCCGCTACTGGCTGTGCGGCAGAGTTGATAGCCTTCACCCGTCCGCACCCTTTTTCTAGAGTTAGACCCAATCTTTCCACTTCGGTGCTAGAAATGTAATTATGGGTAGCTCCTGTATCCACCATGGCCCTGATGGCCTTCCCGTTAACCTTGATGTCCACATACATCAAGCCTTTCCCTGGTACATCGCTCTTTTTCTTTGGCGGCATGTCTTTAGGCTTTCCCCTGTCAAGCTCTCTTCAGGGTTCCCAACCTGCGTTGTCACAGCATTACACCACTGAGGAAAGGCCCTGACGGCATCTTCCTCTTCATAATCTTGTACGTCTGTTTGCTCCTCTGTTGGCCTTGATTGAGAGCCAGATTATGCCCCACGTTGCACCTGCCCAATGTTGTCAAAGAAGGCATTCATCATCTGTCGTTGCGGATAGTTAGCGATCACGTGCGGTCCTTGGCACAAGAAGCAACCCCTGAAAGGAGGTTTCTTCACTTCTCCACTGGTGCTAGCGTCGAGCTTGGCTTTGAACCCCACTCCATTCTTCTGTTGAGTAGAAGAGTTTGATGCCCAACTGCTTTTACTGCTCCAACTTTGGTTTGGTGCTTGACCCCCTGGCTTCTTGCCACCAATACTTCTGCTTAGATTTCCTCTCTGAGGGGGTCTCTGTGGCTCGGAGTTGTAATCTGAAAGGCTCTCAACAACGATGATGGCTTCGTTAAGGTTGTTCACCCGACGTCTATTAAGCTTAGAGTTGTCAAACGGGCCGGGCGGCCCGCGGGCTGGCCCGACCCGGCCCGGTTCTGGCCCGGGCTGGCCCGGCCCCGTCCATGAACAGTAACGGCCCCAGCACAGCGGGCTTGGGGCCTGGGCCTGGACCAGGCCTTCCATTGCTGTGAAAAAGCCCGGCCCGGCCCGGAAACGGGTTTGGCCCGGCCCGAAGTCGGCCCGGGTCTGGCCCGGTCTGCGGCCCGGATCAGGCCCGGATCTGGCCCGGGTCTGGCCCGGATCTGGCCCGGTCTGCGGCCCGGGTCTGGCCCGGTTTTGGCCCCACTTGTTTGAATTTTTTTGTTTTTCCCCCCCTTTCTTCCACCCCTTTTCCAAAATTCCACTTTTACCCCCCCAACAGCAATATAACGGCTAGTTTGGGGGGTATTTTAGTCTAACCTATATTTTTCAACTCCTTTACACTCTTACCCTCCCCAACAACTATAAACGGATAGTTTGTAGGGGTATTTTGGTCTTTTGTGAAGTTTCTAAAATCTATAAATTCACACCATTTCTCTCTAATTTTTCACACCAATCTTCTTACTCTCTCTTACCTAAACATTCTATATTTCTACAAGCTTTGCTACTATTTTCCTCTCCAATTACTACTCTTGCTAATTACTACTAGTATTTACTAATTAGTACTCTTGTTTATTAATTACTAGTCTTGCTAAATTCTTTTTAATTACTAACTCTCTAATATTTGTTACTCGTTCATTCTTTTAATTGTTATTTCTTATTACTACTCTTATACTTGTGTATTTAGTTACTCTTACAAAGTTTAGCTCGAAATATGGCTGGATTATTGAAGAAAATGAGGCGTGCATCGTCATCACGAAAAACATCATCATCATCGCAAGCACCACCACCAGCACAAGCGCCAGCGCCACGGCCATCACAAACACCAATCCAAGCACCAACACAACCATTCGTTCCTGGACGAATGAGTACAGGCTGTATGATAGATACCCAAGCCAATTGGGAGTTCAATCAAAACATTCCAGATTTTGAATACACGCCTGATGAAGACCCCCCGCATTATAGTCAAGGACGCAGCTCGGTTGGCGAAGCTACTACTCCGTGGCATAATCTCAACCCTATGCCTGGTCATGATGAAGAAGGGCCGAGCAATGCCTCCGGTAATGAGCCAGAAGTCCAAAAGGGAAAAAAAGAAAGCCGAGTGTTGGAATCATTTCGATGTAGTTATGGTGGACGGCATCCGAAAAGCTCGATGTAAGTACTGCGCTAAATTATTTTCGTCTGGTAGTGGTAATGGACATCTTAACAGGCATTACCCTCTGTGTGCACCTCGACAAGGCCACGTCGAACCTACCCAAACGCAGTTATCTTTTGACGGTAAGTTATTTGTTTATAATCAGCGAGAGCAAAGAGACGGTCTCGCTGAATTTGTTATTCATGATGAACAAGCCTTTTCTTTTGCCGATAATCCTAAGCACTCTAGATATATGAACACATACGTTCAACCTTTGTACAAAAAGGTTCATAGAAACACAACTAGATCCGATGCACTCCGACAGTACAATGCTGCTAAAGCACGCCTTATCGATTATTTCGATAAATTTGAAGGTAAAGTTAGTCTTACTTCTGATATTTGGCAATCTCCTTTACTTTTGTTAGTTATTCTTGTGTGACCGCTCATTGGATTGATGCAGATTGGGTTATGCACAAGAGAATCATCGCTTTCGAGCACTTTCCTTATCCGCATGATGGAATGAACATTGCTATTCTTATATTAAAAGCATGTACCACATTTAAAATTAAGGATAAGATTATGAGTATTAGTTTTGATAATGCTTCTAACAATAAAGTTGCTGTTGCAGCTTTAAAGGAGACGCTTCAACCTGTACTTAATGGTGAATTATTTCATGTTCGCTGTGTTTGTCACATTATTAATTTAATTGTTCAAGATGGTTTAGCTGCTGCAGGAGATATTCTTCTCAAAATGAGGGGTATGACAGCGTATGTTAATAGCTCGAGTCCGAGAACACAACAATTTAAAACGTTGTGTGTTCAATATAATATGCCTCGCAGGAGAGCAGTTACAGATGTGGTCCACAGGTGGAACTCTACATACCATATGCTTTTACACATTCTGGCATACCGAGAAGTCTATACGCATTTTCTACTAACCCAGTTCCCAGCCGGCTTGCCAACTCAAGAGGAATGGCAGATGGCCACATACCTAGCTGAATTTTTGGAGGTATTCTACACGTCTACCAATTTATTGTCTGGTACGTACTATCCCACCTCTCCTCTCGCTGTAATAGAAATTCTCAAGATGGCTACAATGTTAACAAAATGGAGATATATAGGACCCTTTAAGGAAATAGTAAAAGTGATGGATCAAAAATTTAATAAATATTGGAGTAAACTGCCTGCTATTTTTACTGTGGCTACTTGTTTAGATCCTAGGTTAAAGTTGCATGGCGTGAACGCCTCGATACAAGAGATATCGAAATTAATGTGCTACACAGCAGAGGAGACAACCGCATTCACAGCAAAAGTGAGCAAGAGGTTTGAGGACTTGTTCAACGTCTATCGTAATTCTGCTGACGTGCGCGGGCGAGCTACATCATCATCCACTGTTGAGAGGTATTATGCGCCATACCTTCAGGGCTTTGAACATCTAGTAGCAAGACAACTACCAGGTGAAGGTACTTCTAATTCGGCAGGTTCGTATACTTTTTCCTCTTTTAATGAGATTGGTGTATATGCAAATACTGATCATTATTCTGATTTATCAAGGCAAGAACAGGTTAATTTTAATTTGTTAAATTTTTGGAAACAAAATCAAAACATGTATAAAACTTTATCCCAAATTGCACGGGATGTACTGCCAGTGCAAGCCTCCACGGTTGCTTCAGAGTCGGCATTTTCAGCCAGCGGGAGGGTTTTGGATGACAGGAGGAGTCGTCTTAACCCCGAGTCGCTCGAGCTATGTGTATGTTGGAAGGATTATCTTGATGCGAAATACCGCGAGCAAGATAAACCGATTGATGATAGGAAGAGCAGTGACTCGGATATTGAAGTACTTCTGGATGATTAGGTAATTTGTTTTTATTTTCCTCTTTTGATCCTTTTGGTTGACGTTGCAGATTTCTTGATCTTTGATTGCTGATATTTTGGATAGACATGCATTATTATTTTGATTGTTAGAATTTTAAGAATAAATTTTTTCACAAAATATACTTTTTTTCCATATATATAAAATAAATTTTTACAAGCAAGATATATATTTTTTCGTATATATAAAAAAATAGGTAACTTCGCCTGTTTGTTTACAAGCAGCCGGTCCCAAGCCCGGATAAAAGGAGGAGGGCCTATGAATACATTTATTATTTTTCTATATAAATTGTTATGTGTTAAGATTTTATTAATAAAGCTCACCAAGAAGAGTATGAAAATGTTTAACATATAATAAAAAATATAATGGCTAACAAATAAATATGTATATACATACATACATATATATGTATATTACTTATAATGAAATAAAAGGATAAAGATTAGGTTCGTTAAATTGTGAATATTGCCTAGAGATGAAATTTAAAATTGAATAACAAGAAGAAAAAAAAAAAAAGGGCCCGGGCCCGGCCCAAGCCCGGCCCTAGCTATTGGGCCTAGGTTTGCCTTCGGCAGGCCCGGCCCGGTTGGCAGCCCCACTGGCCCGGCCCCGGCCCGGCCCCACAGCAGGCCCGATGGGCTTGGGCTGGGCCGGCCCAAGCCCGGCCCTTTGACAACTCTAATTAAGCTCGATGCGAGCCATGGTTTTAACCCTTCCACGAAGAAGAAGAAGAGTCTGTCCACTGCGGACATGTCGCTGATGTCCAACATCAAGGCAAAAAAAGCCTGGCAATACTCCCGGACCAAACCGGTGTGCTTGCATTCCAACAACGCTTTCCTCGCGTTGAATGCGGTGTTCTCTGGGAAAAACTGGCTCTTTAGCTCTCGTTTGAGTATATCCCATGTGTTTATGACGCAAGACCCATCTTCGATCTTTGCGTACTTCTTCTGCCACCATAACTTGGCATCTCCAAACCAAGTACATGGTAGCCATCGACACCTTCGTCGCTTCCGAGTCTACTCTGATGGCTCGAAAGTATTGTTCTATATCGAAAAGGAAGTTTTCTACTTCCTTGGCATCACGGGCTCCCCCGTAACTCTTGGGCTCTGACACTCGGGGTCTCGATGCGTGCTTCGCACCCCCTGCGGGTGTGTTAACCACTGTGCGACTAAGAAGCTCCACTCGATCCTGGAGCTCTTAAAATTTAGACTCCCAGTCTATACCTTCAACATGTCGTGCATGGTGTTTCACTCGATCCTGAAGCTCCTGAAACCTACCCTCCCACTCCATGTTCTCAGCATATCGGGCATTATCAGTGGCTTCAGGATTCACTTCCAACGCATCAAGGCGAAGGGAGAATTGTTTCAGGATGCCTGGAGCATCCGGGTCGCTCTTGATCATGTCCCGTATCTGTGCTTCCAAAGCATTGATTCTCTCTTTCGTGTTGGCCATAGTTTTTCTCAACAAACTATCCCACAATATTTTCTTAGATGAAGCCACGGTCCCTTGGGCAACCGCAGCTCTGATACCAGACACACGGTGGCCCTTGATGGCACTAAGGAAACCGTGTGTGGCACTTGACTTGCCGCTTGCAAGAAGAGTCCGCCAACAAACCCTAACAATCTACAGCAAGCAGTGCATCAACATTGCATAAAACAGTGCACAAAGAAGTAGATTTCAACACGAGGGCAAAACGGTCTCAAACATTCTTATTACTTCAACAACATCATTACAACTTACATAAGGCTTTGTTTGCATCCACAGTGTCCAATCTAGCTAAGAAGGCAAGCTAAAACAAAGCAAGGGACTCTCGGGTATGGGTGTGCATGACTCCCATATAGTACCATTAGGAGGAAAAACCAAAGTGACAGTAGTAGACGTAACTATGTGCGATGAGTCATAATGCCCCTTTTTAGAGAAATACAACTCGAAATGACTTGAAATTTTACAGGGAAACTTAAATATATACAAGGGTGGTCTCCACCAAAATTAAGCAAAAATGCACGCCTGGATCTTCAGATCTTCAAGGTTGGCTTTTAGCGTGCACAGGCACTGCAATTAGGCGCGCGGGCGCTGTGCTTGACGGGCGTATGGGCGCGAGACTTGAAGAACTTGCGAGGGCGCATGGGCGCATGTTGGAAGGGCGCGGGGGCGCTGAGCTGGATGGGCGCGGGGATGCTGTGCTAGGCGGGTGCAAGGGCGTGACACTCGGCCCCGAGTGCTTTGCCTCTCAAGCCGAGTTAGGACATATCCCCTCTTCCGCTTTGCTTTTCTCGGAAGAGGACCAGCCACCAGTCGAACAGCATAACCGGCCTTTGTTTTTGGAATGTACTATTAATGGCATGGGTTTTTGTCGTGCCTTGGTAGAATGCGGAGCTTCAGTCAACATCATGCCCCTTGTTACCTTGCAACGAGCTGGCATCCCCACATGGAAGATCATACGAGACCTAATCAAAATTTTAGGCTTTGGGAACGATCACCAGTCAACCTTGGGCCATATCACTGTTGACCTGATGGTCGGGTCCGTGTGTCGCAAAACCACTTTCCATGTGATGGACAGCGAGCCGGCCTTCCACATCCTACTGGGACGACCATGGATTCACATCAACAAGGCTGTGCTCTCAACGTACCATCAGTGTGTCAAACTGTTGGCCGGTCCTACCAGACACGAGGTAGCAGTGACAATACCAGCCACGAAGGCCCCGTTCGAGTGCGCGGAATCATACTTTACCGAGGCCTCCTTCTTCACCGAGCTTGCCAAGGATGGTGAGAACGCCGCTCATATCCACTCTACAAGGTTGCCAAATTGGGAGGAGCTATGCGGCAACAAGCCTCCCAAATCCAAAACAAAGAAGGGTAGCAAGAACGTAGCATCAACCTCAGTCATGCCGCCTGCTGCCAAGGCCAACTCCCCTCCTACATCCCCCAAGTCTGAGAAGCACAAGCCTGAACCAACCTTCCAACGCATCGTCAAGGACGGTAAGGTGATCTACCAGTTATGACGGTGTGTGGGGGCATCAGGTGGTCCCTCATCTGACCCCCTCGACCCCCACCCACTTGAGGAGACTAAATGGTGCTGCACGGCCCAGCATTGCCCACCAGATCCTGACCTCACCCCCGGCGCACCACCACCTTACTATGAAGGTGGCCCTCAGCCCCAAGCTGAAGATCTTGAAGAAATCAACCTGGCCGACCCAGGCGAGGAACCACGACACACTTACATTGGCACAAAACTCGCCCCCGGTAAAAAGAGGAATTGGTTTCCCTTCTGTGTGAATATCGCGATGTCTTGGCATGGAGTTACAATGAGATGCCTGGACTGGATCCTGCCTAAGTCACGCACCATCTTAACATTGCTACCTGATCTATCCCTGTCTGACAACACCCACGAACATTTCACCCCGAGCTCGAGTTGAAGATCAAACAAGAGATTGAACGCCTTCTGCAGGCAGGTTTCATTGAGCCTATCACTCACCCAATTTGGCTGGCTAATGTCGTCCCTGTACAAAAGAAGAATGGCCAACTTTGAGTTTGTATTGACTTTGGGGACTTGAACAAGGCGTGCCCCAAAGACGAGTTTCCACTACCCAATATCGACATGCTTATAGAGGCCGCCGCCAGACATGAAACCTTATCTTTCATGGACGGGTTCGCAGGGTATAATCAAATTCGCATGAACCCTGACGATAGCGCCAAATTCGCATGAACCATGGGTAACTTTTGCTAGAAGGTCATCCCTTCGGCCTCAAGAATGCTGGTGCTACCTATCAAAGGGCAATGACAGCCATATTCCATGACATGATACACCGCACAGTGGAAGACTACGTCGACGATCTCATCATTAAATCTAAGAAGGAAAGTGATCATTTCACTGACCTCCGAGCAGTCTTTGATCGTTGTCGCCAGTATAATATGCGGATGAACCCGCTGAAATGTGCCTTTGGGGTCTCCTCCGGCAAGTTCCTCAACTTCTTGGTCAGTTGACAGGGCATCGACGTTGTCCCTTCTAAAGCTGCCTCCATCCAAGAGATGCCCCCCCCCCCCCCCGCGCAAGCACCAAACAGTTGAAGAGTTTTCTTGGCAAGGTCTCTTACCTCCATCGGTTCATCCCTGCCTTGGCCGAACTCATCACATCCTTTCAGCACTTGACAAGAAAGAGCGCACCATGGAGTTGGGGTTTGCCCCAACAGCAAGCCTTTGACAAGATCAAGTTGGTACTCATGTCACCACAAACCATGGTGGTACCACAACGAGGTCTGCCCCTCCTACTATACTTGACCTCCACGCCCAGGTCCATAGGGGCTTTACTTACTCAAGAGGTGGATGGGGTGGAACGCCCTGTCTATTATCTCAGTTGGTCAATTAGGGGGCCTGAAGCCAATTACTCCGAGCTTGAGAAGCACTGCTTAGCTTTGGTTTATGCCTCACAGAAATTCAGACATTACTTCTTGGCACATCAGATCATACTCGTCACCAAAGCTGATCCACTCTGCTACATGCTTACACATCCCGCCCTGTCTGGTCGACTCACCCGTTGGTTGTTGCTATTGGCCGAGTTTGGCTTATCTATCAAGAATCCTACAGCTATACGGAGCCAAGCACTTGCAGACCTCTTAGCCTTTTTCCCACTCCAACAATATGAGGCGACCACGGACCAATTGCCTAGGGAGGAGACAGCCCTAATCACTAACATCCATGAATTGTGGACGCTTGAATTTGACGGTTCATCCACTAGCAAAGGCCCCAATGGAACACCCCTTTGGCAAGGGGGTGCCGGTATAGTCCTTCAGAATCCCGATGGTGTTACCACCTCCCTATCCCTCAAGCTCGCATTCCCAGTGTCTAACAACGAAGCTGAGTATGAGGCACTTGTCATTGGCCTCATGCCTGCCATCAGTATGGGAGCGAAGGCCTTGTGTGTGAAAGGAGACTCAAACTTGATCATGAAGCAGGCTGACGGAGAGTTCGCAGTCAAGGAACCAGCCTTGGCACCTTATCGTGCCTTGGTGCAACACTTGGAAGGAAGACTCGGCCATGTCCAATATGAACATCACAACAAGTGCCACAACAGACATGCAGACAGCTTGGCCACGATCGCATCAAAGATGGAGGTCGAGGGTGAACAGCGAACACTAACCATCATCAAGAGAACAAAACCATGCACAACATTGTGCCTAGTCCTAAGGGACGCTACTGCGAACGACTGGAGGTAGCCAATCATTGACCAACTTAAGACGTCATCTCTGGCTCATGCCTCTACTCTTACAGACTTTTTGATGTTGGGAGATGTCTTGTATAGACGATGTCCCGGAGGCACTCTAGTTAGGTGTTTGGCCTCGGAAGAGGCAAAGCTCAAATTACAGCTTGGCCATCAGCAGTGTTGTAGTCTTGACAGTCCCCCTCTATACCATCGCCTCCAGCGTATGGGCCTCTATTGGACATCCATGGCCAAAGACGCCTCCGACATCCAAAGGGACTATCCCGAGTGCTTGTATGCACCGGACAATGCAGAAGCTCTTGTCATTAACATCAAAGGTGACTGGCGTCAGCCTTTCATCCGGTACTTATCCCACGGGGTTCTACCACCTGATCGTAGCTCAGCACGATCCATCAAGCGCAAGTCAGTTAAGTATTTCGTGACGGAAGACGAGTTGTTTCGCAAGGGATTCTCGAGGTGCACCCTGCGATGCTTACAGGGTGCCCAAGCAGTCGAGGTGATCAATGAAGTACATAATGGTGATTGCGGTGAGCATCAAGGCTCTCAGAAGCTGTATACAGAATTGCTAAGGCTGGGGTACTACTGGCCGACTATGGAATCTGACGCGATCTGTCATGTCCGACACTATCAACCCTGCCAGAGACACGCTGACAGAATGCACACACCGGCGTCAGACCTCCGTATGATCTTGGCCCCTTGGCCATTTCACTCTTGGGCTCTCGACCTCAAAGGCCCCATCCGTCCAAATTCATGGGGTCACGCTTGGATTATGGTGGCAACGAAATGTTTCACAAAATGGGTCGAAGCCATACCTCTACGACGAGCCACGAGAGGCGCCGTTGCCAACTTCTTGCGCAACCACATCGTTTGTCGCTTTGGTATCCCTCGGTGTATCATATCTGACAACAGCAAACCATTCATCAACAGGGATGTCCGAGCTTTCATGAAAGGATACAACATCAACCACACTACATCCACGCCTTACTACCCACAAGGAAATGGTCAAGCTAAAGCTTTTAACAAGACCCTACTACGAGTATTGTCAAGAATGGCCCATGATGCGAGTGGTTCATGGTCTGAAAAGCTAGGCCTTGCACTTCAGGCTTATCAAACCTCCAACCACACAGCAACAAAGGCCACACCCTTTTCCCTTATTTACGGGGACGAGTGTGTGGTACCAGCTGAGATTGTGGTCGCGTCAGCCAGACTCTCCCTAAGCAGTGGCCTTAAGGAGGAAGAAACTAGAATGACTGCTCTTGAAGGACTTGATGAATAGAGAGTCGATGCCTTGCGCTGTATGAAGAAGTACCACGAACAACTTACTAAGGCATATGGAAAGACTGTGAAGCAACGGACATTCGTCGAGGGCGACCTTGTTCTCCAAGCTGCCAAACATATACGCGCCAACATGTCAGCCCCCAAGTTCACGCCAAATTGGGAAGGACCACTTCGAGTGCATGAAGCCAGAGACAATGGCTCTTACCTCCTGCTCAACATGGAAGATGGACACATCACGGCACCTATCACGGCCATTATTTGAAGAAGTATCATGCTTAACCAGCTGAGGATCGCTCCCCCCGCCCTACCCTCTCAAAGCTTAGAACACCCACACACAGCATTTTTTTGTCTATGCACACCTGTTTATGACTTGTAACTTTTGCTGATTATCATAAGTCCTTACTTTACTCATGTATTGGCATTTTGGCCTAAATGCTATCAATGCAAAGATCCTTTACTAGCTTCAACTACTGTATGTCATGCACTCTTTCACTTACACTTTGTTCACTAAGCCGTTTGCTATGGGTGGGGAGGGGGGAACCACAACGGGAAAACACCACATGCGAGATGTACAAGCACATCAAAAGCTAAGCATCATCTCACAACAAACATAGATACAAAATAACCACATGACTACAACATCCGTATCAACCGAATGAGTACAAGCCAATGGCTCAAGGGGGGCTGCTACTGACCCCATATCTCCTAACAAAAAAAATGCAAAGTACAAGAGATCTACTGCAACGGGGCAAGCAAGGCACAATATGAACTCGAGTTTTGTAAAGAACCTAAGTTTTTATAGTTTAAGCTTAAGCAATTTGAAATCTTGTACTACGAAGAATTTAAGTTAATGTCGGATTAGATGCTTTGAAGTATGTGTTAGTAAATAGGATTTGACAGGTTTGATGTGATATGGTAGGTTAACATTCCGGGAGTTCGGGGCTACAGAGCTTTAAATTTTCGAAATGTTAAATTTACAGCTGATCGAGAAGTGTTATGTAACTATGCTATGGGGACAACTCAACTGAAGCATCTCAGTGATGACTCAAAGATTGATCAAGTGGTCCATGTGACTCATTTGTGGAATGGTTCATATCAGGAAAAGTGGAGTAACGGGTTACAAACACATGCATTATAGTATAGCAGAGAGGAAGAAAATGCAGAGCCCCAAGAGCATGGCTTCCTAGCTTTTTTACTCTCCAAGTTTAGAATGTGATGACCCCTCACGCTAAGCAAGCAGCCTTTGACTTAATACTTCATCTAGTAGGCTTATTCACTACTAGTTTAGTCTAGAAACAAAAAACCTTTAAGCCTAGTTCCATAACTTAACAGCATTCTCCCTGGCCAGAAAAAGCCAACAACATTTTGGTTAACTCCTTTTGAACCTAGGCCATACTCCATCAAAGAAAAAAACCAACTTAATCCCAACTTAGATGCAGTAGAACCTATTATATCCTCCTTTGAACCTAGACTTCACTCTTTTGAGCCCAAAGCTAATTCCAACCCAAGTCTGTAATACCCCCAAAAAAAAGAAATTCCATGTGCAAAATAGTATTTTAAATAAATAAGTTTGTAGTCTTTTTGGTAATATCAAGAAAATAGTTTTGCTTCGAATGAAAAGATTTTGCTTCGAACGAAAAGTATTTAAAATCGTGAAGAGCAATACTGAAGTTTTCATTCGAATGAAAAAAAATTTGGTCGAATGAAAAAAAAAGTATTCATTTGAATTTAAAGTTTTCATTCAAATGAAAACATGTTTTTGGTCGAATTTAAAAAAGAAATTCAGAACCACTTTCGTGTCTGTTGGATTCGGTTGAAGGAGAAAAGTTTTTTTTTCCTTCGAAAGAAAACTTAAAATTTTTTTGTCCCATATAAATAGTTGTCTTATTTCCTTTCTAGCCTTTTTTTGGCTCTCTGTTCCTTTTTTCCCTGTTTCATTTCCTTTTCGGTGGGGGGAGAGAGAGAGATCAAAAGGCTTGGAAAGCTCCTTTGGTATTAAGGTGGTGTTTTGAAGTTTTTCCTTGTTTGAAATCTTATTGAGGTAAGGGATTATACAGTTTTTGCTGTGGAAAGGTATTTTCAAAATTCGAATGTTTATATTCATCAAGTTGGTTTATCCATATTGGTTTGTATTTGAATTATTCCACTTTTGCCCTCTTTGAGAACATTGTTTACCATTTTTGTTTGTGCCTGATGATACACATCTTTGAATTCGTAAATTTGTGACCGTCAATTTAAGATTGATATTGACTATGTTGAACAACTCTCAAAATAGAGAGGGTCCTTTGGACACATGTTTGTTATACTCGAGAGCAGAAGCCTCCTAGTATGCTCCAGAG
The DNA here is from genome assembly GCA_033070095.1 of Escallonia herrerae. Lineage (NCBI taxonomy): Eukaryota > Viridiplantae > Streptophyta > Magnoliopsida > Escalloniales > Escalloniaceae > Escallonia > Escallonia herrerae. The sequence continues at coordinate 76,166 of JAVXUP010002878.1, forward strand.
ACGTTTGATATTTGTATGTTTGGTTCGACATTTGGGTCTTATGACCACCATAGTCATCTCATGTTTGTAGCATACCCTACATATATTTGAAATGTGTTTTGGGTTAAATACTAATCCTTGATACTTCGATATTTGATATTAAGACATGATTGGTCTATTTCATCTAATATTATTATTGGATTATGCCATTATTTCTTGACATCTTACCATTTGTTTACCCTACGGTGCTATTTGAGCTCACCCCTTTATCTTCTTACCTTGCATTTGCCACAGGTGAAGGAAGTGACTCTTGATTCTTTTGGCAGCTATGGGAGATATGAGATTTTGCTTTTGGTTTGATAAACTTTAGAGTTATATTCTTTTGGGAACTTTACCCGGTTGGGATAATTTGATAGAATTGTTTTGTATAACTATTTGTCCACTGCGATCAGAAATTATTTTGTAATAGAATATTCAGTGGAAGAAATACTTGTGATTGGATAGCTTTTCTCTCGCTCTCTCTATATATATATATATGGGAGCTGATCCATTGCTAGCGCTAGCAACTTAACCTAAGTTGCTAGCACGATCATAATTGACGGCTAGATCGCGCACCATAACAGATATTTTTTTTCACCATCCGCAACATAATGTAGCGGACGGTAAATTATCGTCTGCTACATTATTTTGCTGATGGCCAAATCGCGCTAGCAACTTGCTAGCGCTAGCAATGGAGCACGACCCTATATATATATATATATATATATATATATATATATATATATATATCATTTTGGAGGTTTTAGTTGCTCTGTTCTTACCCTTATCATTAGAATGGTAGTAGTATATCATGAGGTTTGCTTTGTACTCGCGGCCTCCTGGTTTGGTGGCGTGACTGAATGGTATCAGAGCTTAGGTTTGAGATTCTGTAGACTCCTAAACCTAAGATATATGTGATTGGAATTAGACCTTGAAAAGGTAGATTAAGTTTGGAGAATTTAATTCGTATGAGAGCATATGATTGAGATCCGGCCATAAACTTTGGATTTGGGTTAAGTACGCAATTGTAGAACGAATGTTAGTTGCCTTCGGAGTTCAAATATTTTAAGTGTTAATCGAAGAGAATAATTGAAGGATAGGACTATGATCTTTGGATGTCTATGAGTAGCTCTATCAAATAGTGTATGTAAAAAGGCTGTGATCTCAAGATACAAGTGAAATGGTGACAGAGATTTTGTGGTATATTGCCCCTTTATTCATTTGTTTTGATATTCTTTTGCGAGCATCTAAGTGTTCAACCTAGAAATTTGAACACTTAGATTATAGATATTTAAGAGTTGACGTAATTTTTCTGGATATGAAACACTTTGACGTGATTCTGGGGGTATGGATTTATTGTCTTCTAATAATACCAAGATGGATTGATTTAGAAAAGAGGATGATTATGATCTTCTGACGAATAACTCTGGAAACTAGAAGCTATCTGTAAAGGCTGTGACTGAGAGATATAAATGATGTGATAGTTTAAAGATTTAAACTTTTGGTGGATGTGCTATATGTGTGGAATTAAGAATAATATGTTTTTCTCTGAAATGAATTTGATTTTAGATTGAGCCGGTTTGCTTTGAGGTATCAGGGTGCACAACGGAAGCGTGGTGACCTTTGGTATGACAAGTAAGTGCTTATTGATATTGGTTATTCATATTGGCTAAGTCGATGTAGGATGCTTCAAATGTTATCTGATTTGATGTCAGAATAAAATTGGATGGGGGAAATATTGATCATTAGGTGATCTCATGGTTTGGCTGGTGTATTACATGGACATTATATCATCACAATTTTAGTTAAACCTTAGATTTTAAATTTGTGATCTTTTGTAGTTGAAAAAATATGGGTAAGAAGTTAAGCTCAATGTTGCCTTATGAAATTGTGTGTTTGAAGTAAATAAAATATTTTTAATTATAGAATCTTGGAAGATTCGATGTTGGTGATTTGATCACGGATAATCATATTTGAAAGTATAACAGTGTGGGTGAAGCATTGGGCGGAAAGCGTACCAATAATTTAGTAACTTTATTTATAAGTTACACTCAGTTGTCAGCGAAATGTTATTAAGAGTATATGAAATGGCTCTATTTGTGACTTTGTACGAGTGTAAATTTTGATTTGAAGATTTTAGAGTATAAATCCTTTGTGATTAATGTGATGATTGGTTACTACTTTTGGTGTACGTGGAAGTTAAGCATGTCAATGTTAGGCATTGTACCAAGGCTATGATTTGATGTGTTATCATAATAGCGCATCGTGAGCCTGTCGGTACCGTATTGGTTTCAGATGATTTGAATTTCGATTGGAGTAACTTAATTCAGCGTGTTTCATTTGTTAGCCAAGTATAAATTCTTTGAGGAGTAATTTGAATATATTTTGGGGTGGTGATGACAATGGAAGTTAAAAACTTACGTTTGAATTTCGTAGAATACATCATATGGAATGAGAAATTGTTTATTACTTGGTACACCTTAGGCTTGAAGTTAAGCATGTTATACAGATTGTGTAAAGTACATAATTTGGTATATTATCAGAGTAGCACATTGGAAGCGATGTATTAGAGACGTATTTCATTTGTTGAATTGTGAATATTGTAATTTTAGCTCAGTCCATTTCGTAGGTTAATTAAGCCATGCATGTTTCCAAGTTAGAATTCAGTTAGTAGTATGAGGAATGTATTGACTCGTGTTGGAAAGCAAGAGGCTTGTTGATGATTAAGGAACGTTTTAAATTCCGAGGACATAATTCTTTTTAGAGGGGGGATGTAATACCCTAAAAAGTTTCTTTTTTTTTGTGCGAAATTATTATTTTAAGTAAATAAGTTTGTGGTCTTTTTGATATAATTAAGAAAATAGTTTTGCTTCAGATGAAAACATTTTGCTTCAAACGAAAAGTATTTAAAATTGTGAAGAGCGATACTAAGGTTTCATTCGAATTAAAAGTTTTAATTCAAATGAAGATATTTTTCGGTCGAATGAAAAAAAAAGTTTTTATTTGAATTTAAGAGTTTTCATTCGAATTAAAAGTTTTAATTAGAATGAAAACATGTTTTCGGTCGAATTTTAAAAAAATTTAGAACCATTTTTGCGTATGCTGGATTCGGTCGATGGAAAGTCTTTTTCCTTCGCATGAAAACTTAAAAAAAAAAATTGTTCCATATAAATAGTTGTCTTATTTCCTTTCTAGCCTTTTTGGGCTCTCTGTTCCTTTTGTTCCCTGTTTCATTTCCTTTTCGGCGGGAGAAGAGAGAGATTAGAAGGCTTGCAAAGCTCCTTTGGTATTAAGGCGGTGGTTTGAGGTTTTCCTTGTTCGAAAGCTTATTGAGGTAAGGGTTTATACAGTTTTTCCTCTGGAAAGGTATTTTGGAACTTCGAATGTTTATGTTCGCCAAGGTTGTTTATCCATATTCGTTTGTATTTGAATTATTTCACTTTTGTCCTCATTGAGAATATTGCTTACCCTTTCTGTTTGTACCTGATAATATACATCTTTACACATCTTTGAATTCGTACATTTGTGACCATCAATTTAGGATTGACATTTGTTCCCAACCTATTCTGGTCGCACTCAAAGCTCCACTTGGAGTCCCATTGTGCATGACACGTCTACACAAGCACAGTATTCAACGCTTTCAACCGGACAAAGTGCGCGAGCCCAAGTCACTTGCATTCTTTGCCTCACACTACCGTGACTCACAGTACCACGTTCATCGCGCCGCGACCACCTAAGCACCTTTTCACCAAAAACATCGACCGTTGGTGCAACCGGAGAGACGGGGTCAAGGGCATAGGCCTTGGCCAAACCCATGGGGTCAGCCTCGGCCTCCCCCAAGGCCATGGGGTCGGCCTCGGCCTCCATGGGGTGTTGGCCTTGGCCTTTCCCCCCCGGTTTTCACTCTTCGCGCAAAGTCCCTTTCGCGCTTTGATCACTTCATACACTTCGTACCTGGCTTTGGCACCTTGTTCGTCATGCTGGTACGTTTCATGTCGACACGCTCATCGCAACGCAACTTTCGGGTTCGTCATCGCTCATAAAAAGACCTACCATCGGCGCGCCCGAAGTTCACCGAAAGGGGGAGTGGCCTTGGCCTCCCTTCATAGGAGTTGGCCATTGGCCTTGGCCACCCCTTAGGGTCAGCCTCGGCCTCTCCAGGGGTGGTGGCCTTGGCCCTCCCCCAATCTTTGGCCTATGGCCTCCCCTCCCGCGCGCACTTGTTTTCTCAAGTCTTTGCACCTTCGCGATGTTTACGGACGTTCATACACCAACCTCGCAACGTCCGTCGTGCACCAACCTCATGACGTCCGTCATCCATCAACCTCGTGACATCCGTCATGCATCAACCTGCAGCGTCCGTCGTACATCAACCTCGCGACGTTCGCCATCCGTGACCTCGCACCGCTCTCGCAATGTCCGTTGCCCAAAGTCGAGCACTACCACTGAATGACTCGTCACTGATGATCGCGTACCATCACTTCCAACTTTTTCATTACTACATGTTGCATTCATCATCTTGTTATGATAGGTACACTCAGCTCAAATCCCATCTTCGGGACACCCGACGCATGCTCGTGCTCCGTCTCCGCGACGTTCGTCGCCGCGCCCCTACGCCATCTTCATGATACGTGCCCCTGGAACCAACTATAGCTCCGCGACGTTCGTCGCCGCACCCATGCGCCATCTTCATGATACGTGCCCCCGGCACCAAGTATAGCTCCGTGACGTTCGTAGCCGCGCCCGTGCGCCATTCTCATCATGCGTGCCCCCGGCACCAACTATAGCTTCGCGACCTTCGTCGCCGTGCCTGTGCGCCATTCTCATCATACGTGCCCTCGGCACCAACTATAGCTCGGTGACGTTCGTCGCCGCGCCCGTGCGCCATCTTCATGATATGTGCCCCGGCACCAAGTATTGCTTCACGATGTTCGTCGCCGCACCACTCCCATGACATGTGCTCCGGCACTAAGTATTGTCTCCGCGACGTTCGTCGTCGCGCCCATGCGCCACAATCATGATACAGGCGTTCGGACATCACACTTATTCACCACACCATGCGCCCCCACCATGGACGTGGAACATGCTTCAACCCACTCTTCAGAGTGTGCAGCATCACGGAGGGCTCTGTTCGTAGTGCTCTGGCACGAGGACCCCTCGCAACGGGATGGGCTCACAACCTTAAAGCCATTACCGTCACAATCACGGGGGGCTCCGGTACGAGGACCCCTTGCCCCGGACATTGAGCACTGAACTGCGAGCATGTCCACTCATGTTACCATTGATTGTCGACATCACCAGGGCAATGACCCCCCGGGTCACTCTGGGACAGGAGCAGGTCCTTGGAGGGCATGGTGCCTAATCCGCCTGATAGTTGGCTACAGGGGTAGCCCTCACCACTGTCCGGTTCTCCGCGCGTCTCTTGACGCACCTCGTGGGACTCTGCAAGGACTTGGATTATAGACTAGATCAAGGGGGTTCTCTGGCCACACCGACGCTGTGGGAGCCAGTCTTTCCAGACAGACAGAGCGATGCTGTGCAGGGCAAGCTGGGTGAATATGCGATTCGACAGTCCGTGGGCACCGGCAGCTGTGGACCCCTCGGTGACGTGTCACTCCCGGGGAGCACCACGTGTCTTGTGATGACATCATGATCTCAACCTCTATAAATAGAGGTCTTGAGAATTCATTTGGGGGATTTGGACATTTTCAGAACACTTTCACTTTCTCACTCTAGAATCCTAGAGAGAGAAACATACAGGACCTTGACTTCAGACCTAAGTATCAGACTGTGACCGTCGTCGTATATTCATCCTACGCCATCGCCCGCGCAGCACTACCACCCTCAGGCTCTGTCTGGGAAGCCCTTGGTCTCTGCCCTTGCTCCGCCCTTGCTGTGTCTCACATCAACATACTTGGCATCTGAGTCAGACTGCATTCCTAGTGGCACATCCATGTCGACAGCGAACCCACTTTCCTTAGCATCAACATTGACTATGTTAAACAACTCTCAAAATAGAGAGGGTCCTTGGACACATGTTTGTTATACTAGAGAGCCGAAGCCTCCTGTACTTCGGAGCACACGTTTGATGTTTGTATGTTTGGTTCAACATTTGGGTCTTATGACCACCATAGTCATCGCATGTTTGTAGCATACCCTACATATAATTGAAATGTGTTTTGGGTTAAATGCTAATCTTTGATACTTCGAGATTTGATAGTAAGACATGATTGGTCCGTTTCATCTAATATTATTATTAGATTATGCCATTATTGCTTGACATCTTACCATTTGTTTACCCTACTGGGCTATTTGAGCTCACCGCTTTTGTCTTTTTACCTTGCTTTTGCCATAGGTGAAGGAACTGACTCTTGATTCTTATGGCAGCTATAGGAGCTATGAGATTTTGCTTTTGCTTTGATAAACTTTATAGTTATATTCTTTTGGGAACATTACCCGGTTGGGATAATTGATAGAATTGTTTTGTATAACTATTTGTCCGCTGCAATTAGAAATTATTTTGTAAAAGAATATTCAGTGGAAGAAATACTTGAGATTGGATAGCTTTTGTTCTCTTTCTCTCTCTCTCTCTTTACATATATATATATATATATATATATATATATATATATATATATATATATATATATCATTTTAGAGATTTTAGTTGCTCTGTTCTTACTGTTATCATTAGAATGGTAAAAGTATATCATGAGGTTTGCTTTGTAGTTGCGGCCTCCTGGTTTGGGGGCGTGACAATTCGATCGACATCTTCAGAGATGTTTTACAACCATTTCTTTCAACTAATTGTATTCATTCATTCAAATGAATCTCTGTGTTATCCATTTATCTACTTTTCAATGGTCATATTCATTCTTAGTATAAAAGGGACTCTTAGAGAATTTATTACTCAATTTTTTCTGATCTCTGAAAAATCTCTCTTACTCTTCTAAAAAATACTTTCTCATCTTATTCATAATTTGATATACTATTCTTTGAATGAGTTCCTCTTTGAGATATTGAATAGCAAGCTTCTTGGTTCAGTTCTTTAAGGTTTCAGATCTTCCCACCTAAGAAAGTTTAGCTTTGTTGTTTTTATTGTAATATTGACTCATAAAGTAGTGTGTACTGTATTTCAATTATAAATCTTCTTTTCACTTGTAATCTTTGGAAACCTTTAAGGTTTTCAGATCTGTATTATGGTTTGAGCTAGCACCTGAAGCTAGCTGTTTACTGAAAGACTCGAGTAGGTCTCCCTTGTGTAGTGTGCTCAAGGACTGGACGTAGGCAGGTGGGGCCAAACCAATATAAATCCTTGTGTCTATTTGTATATATTGTTTCTGTTACTACATTGTAAGTTATGTTTTTAATTTTCTACTTAATGCTATAAGCACTTATTCACCCCCCCCTCCTCTAGGTGTGTTTAGGGACCTACAAGTGGTATTAGAGCCGTGTGCTCTGTTATTCCTTCCTGACTTAACCGTCAAGAGCTAAAGATCCAAATATGGAAGAAGGTTAACCACCCGTGTTGAAGAATGATAATTACAGCTACTGGAAAAATTGGATAAGAAATTTCTTGATACAGGAGACTCATGTATGGTACGTTGTAAAAATGGCCAATTATCCCTATGAGGGATGGCACAGATGGAACCAAGGTTTCCAAGGGAATTCTTAAAATGGATGCTCATGAGGCACACCCCTTTTCTATGAACGATAGAGCGAAGAACACTATCAGCTTTGGTCTCGACATAAATGAGTATAATTGAGTCTCAGCGTGTGAAACAGCGAAAGAGATGTGGAGACTATTGGAGGTGACTCATGAAGGTACTAATCAGGTAAAGGAGACTAAGATTAACATGCTAGTCCAGGAGTATGAGGCCTTCAAGATGAAGGAATATGAGTCCATCAATGAGATGTATTCCAAATTCACTCTCATCATAAATGGACTCAAGCTCTTGGAAAAAACGTACCCAGAAAAGGAGATCTTTAGAAAAGTCCTCAGATCTCTTCCCAAGAGATGGGAAGCTAAAGTCACAGCCATGCAAGAAGCCAAAGACCTGAATGTGCTGAAGCTGGAAGAGTTTGTGGGATCTCTAATGACTCATGAAATCACATGAAGATTCATGATGAGGAAGAGACCACTTCAAAGAAGAAGAATTTAGCTCTCAAAGCTGAGGCCTCTAATGAACCTGTAGAGAGTTGCGATGATTTTGACCCAGACATGGCATTCATCACTAGTAAGTTCAAGAAGTTCTTTATAAACCGACGAGATGGAAAGATCAGAAGGGGTCAAATAACCAAATCACAAAAAATAAACAATGGTGATTGGAGTTGAAGAGAAAATCCCGATGCTTGCTATGAATGCGGCAGAACTAGACACATCAAGAAGTACTGCCCACAGCTCAAGAATAAATTAACAAGGAGCAGCAGCCGTGACACAAAAGAAAAGAAATTCAAACCCAAAAAAGCTATTCTGACTTTGGATGATTCTGACGAAAGTGATAACGAGATGAGCGACAATGATGATGTAGCTCAGCTATGCTTTATGGCCAAGGATGGTCACTCAGATTGAGGTAGTCCCTTCTACTAGTTTTGTTTATGATAAGCCTGAGTTTGCTTTTCTTGAACAGAGCAAAAATCATGAAAAGTTAAAACTCAAAAATCCTCTAAAAAAAGAAGGCTGCCCTCTCTTGGATCAACATTGTTGAAGAGTTGGCTAGTAAAACAGAAGAGCTAGATGAAAAGATTGAGTTTTATATCATTGAAAACGCTTCTTTAAAAAATGACATGACTGCTTCTGAAAAAGAAAACTCTGATTTGTCTTCAGAAATCGAGTATCTCAAAAGTGTAAAAACTCCTGTAGAAAACGTGCTTTTGAAATCTCAACTGGAAAAAGTTTTTACACAAAAGGGACAATAAGAAAGAGATCGAAGATCTGAATCTTACGCTTTCAAAATTTACACAAGGAAGAGAGACTCTTGATATACTTTTGGGAAGACAAATGTGTGTTTTTGAAAAAAGTGGGATTGGTTATGATCCTTCTAAGAAGCAAAAGGATTATAAAAATTTCTTTGGCAAGAATCTAACTTCCTGCTCACCATTCACACTCTATACAGCTTGTAATAAGAAGGGGCAATTAACGAAAAATTGTCTGAATAGAGATAGTAGGGGTCAACATTCTATTTCTACTTTTGGTAGAAAAAAGCAAGTTTGGGTGCTGAAATCTTACTTACCTAATCTTCTAGGACCCAAGAAAGTGTGGATACCTAAAGAATCAAAACCATAATCTCTTATAGGTATGCATGGAAGCAAAGGTGGATCCAAACAAATGGATTCTCGACAAAGGATGCTCAAGGCACATGATAGGTGATCTCTCATTATTCACCCATATCACTCCAAAGGATGGTGGCCTATTACCTTCGGAGACAACTCAAATTATAAAACTATTAGTAAAGGTAAAGTTGGTAACGACTCTATCTCAATTGATAATGTGTCTTTAGCTGAAGGTTTGAAGCTTAATTTGATCAGTATTAGTCAACTAATCGATAGTGGCACAATGGATGTTTTGAAGGTGATCACTGCCTAATTCGTCATGCCTTAGATGGAGGTACTTTGCTTGGTAAACGAGACGGTAATATCTATACTCTTTCTTTTGAAGGATTCGATTCTTCTCGAGAAGTTTGCCATTCCGTTCAACAAAATGATATTTGGTTGTGGCATCATAGATTAGGTCATGTGCATATGGATCTAATCAAGAAACTACTCTGGAAAGAACTTGTTAGAGGCTTACCAAAGTTGAAATTTGTTGAGGATAAGGTTTGTGATGCCTGTCAATACGAAAAACAATCGAAAACCTCTTTTCATGCCAAAAAATGTTGCGTTTACTAGAGTTGTCAAACGGGCCGGGCGGCCCGCGGGCTGGCCCGACCCGGCCCGGTTCTGGCCCGGGTTGGCCCGGCCCCGACGATGAACAGTAGCGGCCCCAGCACAGCGGGCCTGGGGCCTGGGCCTGGACCAGGCCGTCCATTGCTGCGAAAAAGCCCGGCCCGGCCCGGAAACGGGTTTGGCCCGGCCCGAAGTCGGCCCGGGTCTGGCCCGGTCTGCGGCCCGGGTCTGGCCCGGGGCTGGCCCGGTCTGCGGCCCGGGTTTGGCCCGGTTTTGGCCCCACTTGTTTGAATTTTTTTGTTTTTCCCCCCTTTCTTCCACCCCTTTTCCAAAATTCCACTTTTACCCCCCCAACAGCAATATAACGGCTAGTTTGGGGGGTATTTTAGTCTAACCTATATTTTTCAACTCCTTTACACTCTTACCCTCCCCAACAACTATAAACGGATAGTTTGTAGGGGTATTTTGGTCTTTTGTGAAGTTTCTAAAATCTATAAATTCACACCATTTCTCTCTAATTTTTCACACCAATCTTCTTACTCTCTCTTACCTAAACATTCTATATTTCTACAAGCTTTGCTACTATTTTCCTCTCCAATTACTACTCTTGCTAATTACTACTAGTATTTACTAATTAGTACTCTTGTTTATTAATTACTAGTCTTGCTAAATTCTTTTTAATTACTACTCTTGCTAATTACTACTAGTATTTACTAATTAGTACTCTTGTTTATTAATTACTAGTCTTGCTAAATTCTTTTTAATTACTAACTCTCTAATATTTGTTACTCGTTCATTCTTTTAATTGTTATTTCTTATTACTACTCTTATACTTGTGTATTTAGTTACTCTTACAAAGTTTAGCTCGAAATATGGCTGGATTATTGAAGAAAATGAGGCGTGCATCGTCATCACGAAAAACATCATCATCATCGCAAGCACCACCACCAGCACAAGCGCCAGCGCCACGGCCATCACAAACACCAATCCAAGCACCAACACAACCATTCGTTCCTGGACGAATGAGTACAGGCTGTATGATAGATACCCAAGCCAATTGGGAGTTCAATCAAAACATTCCAGATTTTGAATACACGCCTGATGAAGACCCCCCGCATTATAGTCAAGGACGCAGCTCGGTTGGCGAAGCTACTACTCCGTGGCATAATCTCAACCCTATGCCTGGTCATGATGAAGAAGGGCCGAGCAATGCCTCCGGTAATGAGCCAGAAGTCCAAAAGGGGAAAAAAAAGAAAGCCGAGTGTTGGAATCATTTCGATGTAGTTATGGTGGACGGCATCCGAAAAGCTCGATGTAAGTACTGCGCTAAATTATTTTCGTCTGGTAGTGGTAATGGACATCTTAACAGGCATTACCCTCTGTGTGCACCTCGACAAGGCCACGTCGAACCTACCCAAACGCAGTTATCTTTTGACGGTAAGTTATTTGTTTATAATCAGCGAGAGCAAAGAGACGGTCTCGCTGAATTTGTTATTCATGATGAACAAGCCTTTTCTTTTGCCGATAATCCTAAGCACTCTAGATATATGAACACATACGTTCAACCTTTGTACAAAAAGGTTCATAGAAACACAACTAGATCCGATGCACTCCGACAGTACAATGCTGCTAAAGCACGCCTTATCGATTATTTCGATAAATTTGAAGGTAAAGTTAGTCTTACTTCTGATATTTGGCAATCTCCTTTACTTTTGTTAGTTATTCTTGTGTGACCGCTCATTGGATTGATGTAGATTGGGTTATGCACAAGAGAATCATCGCTTTCGAGCACTTCCCTTTTCCGCATGATGGAATGAACATTGCTATTCTTATATTAAAAGCATGCACCACATTTAAAATTAAGGATAAGATTATGAGTGTTAGTTTTGATAATGCTTCTAATAATAAAGTTGCTGTTGCAGCTTTAAAGGAGACGCTTCAACCTGTACTTAATGGTGAATTATTTCATGTTCGCTGTGTTTGTCACATTATTAATTTAATTGTTCAAGATGGTTTAGCTGCTGCAGGAGATATTCTTCTCAAAATGAGGGGTATGACAGCGTATGTTAATAGCTCGAGTCCGAGAACACAACAATTTAAAACGTTGTGTGTTCAATATAATATGCCTCGCAGGAGAGCAGTTACAGATGTGGTCCACAGGTGGAACTCTACATACCATATGCTTTTACACATTCTGGCATACCGAGAAGTCTATACGCATTTTCTACTAACCCAGTTCCCAGCCGGCTTGCCAACTCAAGAGGAATGGCAGATGGCCACATACCTAGCTGAATTTTTGGAGGTATTCTACACGTCTACCAATTTATTGTCTGGTACGTACTATCCCACCTCTCCTCTCGCTGTAATAGAAATTCTGAAGATGGCTACAATGTTAACAAAATGGAGATATATAGGACCCTTTAAGGAAATAGTAAAAGTGATGGATCAAAAATTTAATAAATATTGGAGTAACTGCCTGTTATTTTTACTGTGGCTACTTGTTTAGATCCTAGGTTAAAGTTGCATGGCGTGAACGCCTCGATACAAGAGATATCGAAATTAATGTGCTACACAGCAGAGGAGACAACCGCATTCACAGCAAAAGTGAGCAAGAGGTTTGAGGACTTGTTCAACGTCTATCGTAATTCTGCTGACGTGCGCGGGCGAGCTACATCATCATCCACTGTTGAGAGGTATTATGCGCCATACCTTAAGGGCTTTGAACATCTAGTAGCAAGACAACTACCAGGTGAAGGTACTTCTAATTCGGCAGGTTCGTATACTTTTTCCTCTTTTAATGAGATTGGTGTATATGCAAATACTGATCATTATTCTGATTTATCAATGCAAGAACAGGTTAATTTTAATTTGTTAAATTTTTGGAAACAAAATCAAAACATGTATAAAACTTTATCCCAAATTGCACGGGATGTACTGCCAGTGCAAGCCTCCACGGTTGCTTCAGAGTCGGCATTTTCAGCTAGCGGGAGGGTTTTGGATGACAGGAGGAGTCGTCTTAACCCCGAGTCGCTCGAGCTATGTGTATGTTGGAAGGATTATCTTGATGCGAAATACCGCGAGCAAGATAAACCGATTGATGATAGGAAGAGCAGTGACTCGGATATTGAAGTACTTCTGGATGATTAGGTAATTTGTTTTTATTTTCCTCTTTTGATCCTTTTGGTTGACGTTGCAGATTTCTTGATCTTTGATTGCTGATATTTTGGATAGACATTCATTATTATTTTGATTGTTAGAATTTTAAGAATAAATTTTTTCACAAAATATACTTTTTTTCCATATATATAAAATAAATTTTTACAAGCAAGATATATATTTTTTCGTATATATAAAAAAATAGGTAACTTCGCCTGTTTGTTTACAAGCAGCCGGTCCCAAGCCCGGATAAAAGGAGGAGGGCCTATGAATACATTTATTATTTTTCTATATAAATTGTTATGTGTTAAGATTTTATTAATAAAGCTCATCAAGAAGAGTATGAAAATGTTTAACATATAATAAAAAATATAATGGCTAACAAATAAATATGTATATACATACATACATATATATGTATATTACTTATAATGAAATAAAAGGATAAAGATTAGGTTCGTTAAATTGTGAATATTGCCTAGAGATGAAATTTAAAATTGAATAACAAGAAGAAAAAAAAAAAAAAGGGCCCGGGCCCGGCCCAAGCCCGGCCCTAGCTATTGGGCCTAGGGCCTGGGCCTGGACTGGGCCTAGGTTTGCCTTCGGCAGGCCCGGCCCGGCCCGGCCCGGTTGGCAGCCCCCACTGGCCCGGCCCCACAGCAGGCCCGACGGGCTTGGGCTGGGCCGGCCCAAGCCCGGCCCTTTGACATCTCTAGCGTTTACCTCTCATCCTTCAACTTCTTCATTCAGATCTTTTTGGCCCCACAAGAAATGCCAGCCTTTGTGGAAAATTTTATGCCTTCATCATTGTTGACGATTTTTCTAGATACACCTAGGTTCTTTTTCTAACACATAAGGATGAAGCTGTTGAAATATTCTTTAGCCTCGTAAAGCTTCTAGAAAATGAGAAAGAGTTGAAACTTGTGAAAATCCAAAGTGATCATGCCGCGAGTTTGAAATGGATTTTATACCTTTTTGTGATCACAATGGTATGGCTCATGAACTTTCTGCTCCTCGAACTCCCCAACAAAATGGGGTAGTAGAGAGAAAGAACTGTACACTTCAGGAAATGGCTAGAACAATGCTTTATAAAAACTCTTTGCCAAAATATTATTGGGCCGAAGCTATTAACATTTCTTATTACGTATTGAACAGGGTTCTTATCAGACCCGTTCTTAATAAAACTCCTTACGAACTTTTCTCAAATCAAAAACCAAAAATTGATTATTTCAAGGTTTTTTGTTACAAGTGAACAATCGTGAGAACTTGGGCAAGTTTGATGCAAAATCTAACGAGGGTATTTTTCTTAGCTATTCCATGAAGAGTAGAGCATATAGAATTTATAATCGTAGGATTCTTGTTGTTGAAGAATCGATGCATGTTGTTTTTTAAGAGTCTAATATTGAAAATCCAAGTAAGCATGCAGGTGATGACAGTGAAGAACTTCCCCTAGACTTTAACAAGTTAGGTATCTCCTCAAATGAAGGGGAGAGCTCAACTTCATCCGAGAGCTGGAGATATTCCTCTAGCCACCCAAAGGAGCAAGTAATAGGTAATGTTGAACGTGGGGTAACTACCAGATCTTCGGTAAATCTCTTCTGCACTGATTTTGCTTTTCTTTCTTAAATTGAGCCTAAAAATATTCTTGAGGTTCTCAAAGATGATGGGTGGATCCATGCCATGCAAGATGAACTCAATTAATTTGAAAGGAGCGATGTTTGGTCTCTAGTCCCGCCTCCTTTTCAACAAAAGGTTATTAGCACCAAGTGGGTTTTTCAAAACAAACTTGATGAAGATGGCCATATTGTTTGAAACAACGCTAGACTAGTAGCCCAAGGACACAATCAGGTTAAAGGGGTTTATTTTGACTAAACTTTTGCCCCTGTTGCTCGACTTGAAGCTATCCGACTACTTTTGGCATTTTCATGACATATGAATTTCAAACTTTTTCAAATGGAGGTGTTCCCAACCTATTCTGGTCGCACTCAAAGGTCCACTTGGAGTCCCATTTTGCCTGACACGTCCGCACAAGCACAGTATTCAACACTTCGAACAGGTCAAAGTGCGCACGCCCAAGTCACATTCATTCTTTGCTTCACACGCCTCATGCGTGACTTAGTCACCACTTATTTTATGTCAACGTCACTGACGCTAGCGCGACCGTCACACTGAGACCACCCGAACACCTTTTCATCAAAAGCTTCGATCGACGGCGTAACCGGAACGACGGGGATAAGGGCATAGGCCTTGGCCAACAGCATGGGGTCAGCCTCGGCCTCCCCCAAGGCCAAGGGGCCGGCCTCGTTCTCCATGGGGTGTTGGCCTTGGCCTTCCCCCCGGTTGTTCACTCTTCGCGCAAAGTCCCTTTCGCGCTTTGTTCGCTTCATACACTTCATATGTGACTTTGGCACCTTGTTCGTCACATGGGTACAATTCATGTCGACACGTTCGTCGCAATGCAACTTTCAGATTTGTCATTGCCCATCAAAACACCTTCCATCGGCGCGCCCAAAGTTTACCCAAAGGGGGAGTGGCCTTGGCCTCCCTTCATGGGAGTTGGCCATTGGCCTTGGCCACCGCCTAGGGTCAGCCTCGGCCTTCCCAAGGGGTCAGCCTTGGCCTCCCCAGGGGTAGTGGTCTTGACCTTTCCCAAATCTTTGGCCTATGGCCTCCCCTCCTGCGCGCACTTGTTTTCTTAAGACTTTGCACCTCCGCGATGTTTACGGACGTTCGTACATCAACCTCGCAACGTTTGTTGCCGCACCACTTTCATAACATGTGGCCCAACACCAAGTATATGCTCCACGACGTTCGTCACCGCGCCCGCGCGCCATCTTCATGATACGTGCCCCCGGCACCAAGTATTGCTTCGCGACGTTCGTCGCCGCCCCACCTTCATAACACGTGCCCCAGCACCAAGTATATGCTCCGCGACATTCGTCACCCCGCCATGCGCCACTTCCATGACACGTGCCCCAGCACCAAGTGTTGTCTCCACGACACTCGTTGCTGCGCTCGTGCGCCAATAACACAGATGTGCCCCCGACACCTTACTCACTCACCCGTGCCCATGCACCGTGCCACTAACACAGTCGTGCCCCTTGGCTCTCTGTCAGACTACCATGCTCCTTGCATCGGTCCATCCTTTCACCACACCATGCGCACCTTACCTTGGTCGTGGAACATGCTTCGACCCACTCTCCAGCGTGTGCAACGTCATATGTGGGGATAGGCGACTCCTCTGGGACACTATCTCTGGCAGGGAGCTTTTCAACTCCCCTTCTGCCAGGTAGACGGCTCCTCCGGGATGCTACCTCGGCCAGTCGGGTAGACGGTTCCTCCGGGATGCTACCTTGACGCACTCTAAGTGCTCAGGCAGAAGGACTCACCGCGGGGATATGAGACTCCTCTGGGACACTATCTTGGCCAGGGAGCTCTTTAACTCCCCTTCCGCCAGGTAGACGGCTCCTTCGGAATGCTACCTCGGCCAGTCGGGTAAACGGCTCCTCTGGGATGCTACCTCGGCCTACGGAATAGGCGACTCCTCCGGGCCTACTTAATTAATTTTGAATTTCAAAAATCAATCCAGATCTGGCAGAACCCGCTCGACCTGCGCGCCCGAACCTGATCGTCTGCCCATTTTCTCTCTTAGACGCTCACCCATTACACCACCCGAACCCGACCCACCCGAACCTAAACCCTAACCCTAATTTTCTGCCCTTTCTCTTTCTCTTCTCCTTCTTCGTGCTGCCCACCTTACGCTGCCGCCCCTTCGGCCTCGGCCTCCTGCCGCGCCACCCCACCGACAGACGTCGACCTCACCGACGACCCCCCCGTCCCTCCTTCCCCCATCCCTTGGCCACTCACGGTATAGCCGCCGCTGCTGCCCCCTTTCCCCTTCCTTCTTCCCCTGCCCCGCTCCCCCTCGGCCTCGGCCTCCCCACCCCCATCGGCCTTGGCCTCCTACTCCCCTCAGCCTTCCCCCTTCCTCCTCGCCCATCACCCCACACCGCGCCGTACGGCCTTGGTGGGCCAGCCTTGGCCCTCCCCTTCCCCACCCTACCTCCTTCCTCTACCCCGCCCCCACTGCAGACCACGGCAGCCTGCCGCCGCCGCGCCATCCCTCTCTATCTTCTTTCTTTTTTCCTTTTTCCCAAAAAGCTCCAAAGCCAAGGCCAACAATTCAAAAAAAAATATTTTTTTACAACCTTGATCGCCGTGCATTGCCCGCGCACATGCGCCCGTCGTGGACTACCTCCGCATCGCGACGCCCATCGCCCGAACATCATCTCCGCAACGCCCGTCATCCGGACTTCATCTCCCCGACGCCCATCACCGGGATATCTTCTTCGCGACGCCCGTCGCCCGGACATCATCTCCACGATGCCCATTGCCCGTCGCCCGGACATCATCTCCGCGACGCCCGTCGCCCGGACATCATCTCCGCGACGCCCGTCGCCCAGACGTCACCTCCACTACCCCCGTCGCCTGGATGTCACCTCGGACATCACCTCCGCGACGCTCGTTGCCCGGACATCATCTCTGCGATGCCCGTCGCCCGAATGTCATCTCCGTGATGCCCGTCGCCTGGATGTCACCTCCGTAACCCCCGTCGCCTGGACGTCACCTCGGACATCACCTCCACGAAGCTCGTCGCCCAAACGTCACCTCCGCGACACCTGTCGCCCAGACGTCACCTCCGAGACGCCCGTCGCCTAGACGTCACCTCCGTGACCCCTGTTGCCCAGACGTCACCTCGGACATCACCTCCGCTACGCACGTCGCCCGAACTTTATCTCCGTGACGCCCATCGCTCGACATTATCTCTGCGACCCCCGTCACCCGGACATCATCTCCGCTATGCCCATAGCCCGGACATTATCTTTGTGACGCCCGTTGCCCGGGTGCCGTCTCCAAGACCCCGTCGCCAGTGCAAGTGCACCGTCTCCGTGACGCTTGTCACCCATCACCCAGGTGACGTCTCCGTGACACTCGTGTCTGTCGTTCGGGTGGCGTTTACATGCTCGCGCCCCTGCGCCCTATCATCATGACTTGGCAGCGTTGGGGAAGACTCGACCCCCAACTGCCAGGCAGACTAGGCGCGATGCCTTCCGAAGACCTGTTCCCGTCTCGGAGTGACCCGAGGGTCATAGTCCATAGGGGTGCCGATGCAAACCCTCAGTGCCGGAGCACGTAGGCCAGTCATGTATGCACCCTGGCAGAGACAGTGTCCCAGAGGAGTCACCTATCCCGCTGCGAAGGGTCCTCGTGCTGGAGCACTACAAACGGAGCCCCCCAGAATGAAGACGGCGATGGCTTTGTGGTAACGAACCCATCCCGTGGCAGCGATGACTTGTGGTAACGAGTCCATTTCACTGTGAGGGGTCCTCGTGCCGGAGCACTACAAATAAAGCCTTCTGTGATTGTGACGGCGATGACTTTGTGGTAACGAGCCCATCCCGTGGCAGCGATGACTTTGTGGTAACGAGTCCATCCCACTACGAGGGGTCCTCGTGCTGGAGCACTACGAACGGAGCCCCCCATGATTGTGACGATGATGGCTTTGTGGCAACGAGCCCATCCCGTGGCGGCAATGACTTTGTGGTAACGAGTCCATCCCGCTGCGAAAGGTCCTCGTGCCAGAGCACTATAAACGGAGCCCCCCGTGATTGTGACAGCTATGGCTATGTGGTAACGAGCCCATCCCGTGGTGGCAATGACTTTGTGGTAAGGAGTCCATCCCGCTGTGAGGGGTCCTCATGCCGGAGAACTATGAACGGAGCCCCCCGAAATGTTGAACACTCCGGTGAGTGGGTCGAAGCATGTTCCACATCCATGGCAGGGGCGCATGGTGTGGTGAATAAGTTTGATGTCCAGAGGCTTGTAACATGATTGTGGCGCATGGGCGCGGGGACAACTGTCGCCAGACCATACCTGGTGCTGGGGGCACATGTCATGGATGTGGCGCACGGGCGCAGTGAAGTGTGTATAGTGCCCGGGGGCACGGCATTGTGACAGAGAGTCTTGGGGCAGGGCAGTATCAGCGGAGCGACGCACGGGCATGGTGGAGTGAGTAAGGTGCCAGGGGCACGTCTATGTTAGTGGCATGGCGCATGGGCGCGACAGAGTGCGTATGGTACTGAGGGCACTGTAGTGTGACAGGGCACCCGGGGGCACATGTCATGGAAGTGGCGCGCGAGCGCGACGACGAGCGTCGTAGAGTCAACACTTGGTGTCGGGGGCACGTATCTTGAGAATGGCGAACTGGTGCGGCAACAAACGTCGCGGAACAATACTTGGTGCCGGGGGCATGGATCATGAGAATGGCGCACGGGCACGGCGACGAACGTCAAGGAGCAATACTTGGTGCCAGGGGCACTCATCATGAGAATGGCGCACGGGCATGGGGCACATGTCATGAGAATGGAGCATGGGCGCAGTGATGAACGTCGCAGAGACAATATTTGGCACCGGGGTACATGTCATGAGAATGGCGCATAGGCGCGGTGACGAACATTTTGGAGACAATACTTGGTGCCGGGGCACATGTCATGAGAATGGTGCATAGGCGCGGTGATGAACGTCGCGGATACAATACTTGGTGCCGGGGCACATGTCATGAGAATAGCGCATGGGCACGGCGACGAACGTCGCAGAGACAATATTTTGTGTGGGGCACGTGTTATGAAAGTGGTGCGGCGACGAACATCGCGAAGCCATACTTGGTGCCGAGGCACATATCATGAAAGTGGCGCATGGGCACAGGGACAAACGTCGTGGGGATACACTTGGTGCACGGGCACACGTCGGGTGTCCCGAAGATGGGATGTGAGCTGTGTGTACCTATCATAACAAGATGATTAATGCAACATATAATAATGACAAAGTCGGGAGCGATGGTATGCGGTCGTTGGTGACTGGTCATTCGGTGGTAGTGCGCAATTTTGGGTGACGGGCACCGCGGGAGTGGTGCGCGGTCACGGACGACCGACGTCGCTCGGTCACGGATGACGGACGTCACGAGGTTGATGCATGATGGACATCGCAAGGTTGATGGATGATGGACATCGCGAGGTTCATGCACGAACGTTCGTAAACATCGCGGCGGTGCAAAGACTTTAGAAAACAAGTGCGCGCGGGAGCGGAGGCCATAGGCCAAAATTGGGGGAACGTCGAGGCCACCACCCCTAGGAAGGCTAAGGCTGACCCCTTGGGAAGGCCGAGGTAGACCCTAGGGGATGGCCAAGGCCAATGGCCAACTCCCATTAAGGGAGGCCAAGGCCACTCCCCCTTTAGGTGAACTTCAGGTGCGCCGACGGAAGGTGTTTTGATGGGCAATGACAAATCTGAAAGTTACATTGCAATGAGCGTGTCGACATGAATCGTACCCACGTGATGAACAAGGTGCCAAAGTCACATACGAAGTGTATGAAGAGAACAAAGCGCGAAAGGGACTTTACGCGAAGAGTGAACAACCGGGGGGGAAGGCCAAGGCCAACCCCCCATGGAGACCGAGGCCGATCCCCCATGGAGGCCGAGGCCAACCCCATGGCCTTGGGGGAGGCTGAGGCCGACCCCATGGGGTTTGCCAAGGCCTATGCCCTTGACCCCATCTCTCTGGTTGGGCCAACGATCAATGTTTTTGGTGAAAAGGTGCTCAAGTGGTCGCGGCGCGACGAACGTGGTACCGTGAGTCACGCTCACGTGAAATAATTGGTGACTAAGGCATGCGAAGCAAGAAACGCACGTGACATGAGCGTGCGCACTTTGACCGGTTCAATGTACAAAGCAGGACCCCTAGTGGGCCTTTGGGTGCAACCAGAATAGGTTGGGAACACATTTCTCCTAGGCGGACAATTCATGCTCAATATAAGGTGGGAGATGTTAGCGATCGAATGGACGAGATCGATAGACATTCAACTGAAAAAGGAGTAAGCTTTTTAACGTTGTGGTCTGTTCGAGCAAAGTTTTCAAAAGCGATAGATAATGGAAAAAAATTGCCCTTCAGAAATACATGAGATTGATGCATGGCTTAGTAGCTTCTTAGAAAAGCAAGCAGCGAGAAACAACGTGGAGAAACTTTTTGGAGACAAAATGGTTAGTCAAGTTGGTTCAAGTACATGTGTTTCTCAAATGGAAAGTATGCATCAGATTTCTATTCATGACCCTGCTGCCCCTATTAAGACCAAGGGACGCCCAAAGGTTGCTACTAGGTTGAAATCTTCTATTGAATTGGCGAAAGAAGAAAAGAAACAAAGAACTTGTGCATATTATCATGGGAAAGGCCATTACCGAACTGGTTGTGCTAAGCGAAAGGTGTATTTTGAAATCAACTTCACATACTACTTTATTTTTCAATGTAATATTATGTTGTGTGAATCATTTGAGAATGTATATTAACTTATAAACGTGCATGATCTCAGAGAGATGAAGGAGAGGGCAATTTTGCTCAATAGCTGCAGATTTGCGTAAGATTTGATTTAACGTTATTATTTTCTGACGTTGTTCTTCCACTCCTCCTGCTTCTTTGTTGACATAACTGATTACTCTTGTTTGTATGTAGGACCATTGCAAGAAAGGAGTTCAATTACATTATGAATAGGCGTTGCTGACATGCAAAGGCAATTTCTAGGGAATTATGTGTAGAGACCAAGTTTAGTTTTGGACTATTCATTGTTTTTACTTTCTTGATTATGGATATTTGTTGCTTATTAAGAGTTGATGATTTGTTGAATCGAGAGTGTTAAGGATTTACTCTACACTGATTGAGGTGTTCTTAGCGTACAGATTTACGTGGTGTCATGTTATTCAATATGGTTGCCGACATCTTTATCAAAAACATGTCCTAATTTTGACATTTTGGAGATGTGTTCAATACAATTTCAATTCAGATTTGCAAGGTCTATTCGTATCAATTATGTCTATTTTATAAGATTCGCATTTTGGCACCTTCCTTTTTTTATCTTTTTATGAATACTATTGCGTTTTATTTGGTAAAATCGGTAATCCTGCTCATTACACTTTAAGTAGAACTCACTCGTTCAAACTTCAAACAACAAACTGTTATTGCAATAGAAACATGGTCCGAAACTTCTTTAAATGACGTTACTGCTTGAACAAATGCAAGTTCAGCTTTGTCCAATTCTTTTCTTGCAAGTCTATTTCGACCCAATTCATTACAAACCCATCCTTTCTTTTTAGCCACAGATTGCAGTTCCAAGGAACCAGTAGGCTGCCCGTCCAATGCTGTTCTAGCTCTTCGTAACAGCTTAATGTAGTTGAGAGATTCAAATCAGCATCTTCAGTCATAGAACCCCGAAGGTAGAGATGTCAAATGGGCCGGGTGGCCCGCGGGCTGGCCCGGCCCGGCCCGTTTTTGGGCCCGGGCTGGCCCTAACCCTTAGGGCTTGGGCCATGGCCAGGGCCAGGCCGAATTCTTTGAAAATGGGCCCGGGCCCGGCCCGACCCTAAAACGGCCCTTTTTTGGCCCGGCCCTAAAATGGCCCGGGTTTGGCCCGGGCCCGTTAGCCCCCCCCCCCCCCCCCTAATTTTTTTTCTTTTCTATTTTTTTAAGTCTATTTTATTACATTATTATTTTTTTGATATTTTGGATCTTTTTGGTTAAATTAATAGTTTTTGAGGTGTTATTGAATTCATATGATCAGTATTTTCTTTAACATACGCAGAGAAGTATGGGTGTGTGGTGACTGTGACGTGTTTTTGATGATTTCTGAGTGGGCTTTCATTTAATGTATTTTACAGAATTTGCTTTGTGTTCTACATCACAAGCTAAGGGAATAATTATAAAAACAATTATCATGTATTCTAAACATAAATAAAAATTATGTATTCTTTTTGTTTCAAACCAAAAGAGGTGAATTGAATTCTAAATTTAATTTCATGAAGTGGGTGACGTGTTAAAGAGCCTTGAAGAATAATCTCATGTTTCTTTAAATGACCAAAGAATTTGAATGTAACAAGAAAAGATGTTATTTTATCTTCATCGATCTCGTTATTATTTTTGTTTGATCTACTCTATTTTTTTTTTGACATTTACAGGTTTTACACCATATTACGAAAGAGATTGAATTTTACACTTAAAATCAGTATGTATGGGCTAGAACAACTAGTTTTTGTACTTAATCCGTGGTTAATGGTCAATCAACATCAATTTGCCTTTTCGAAAGGGGGTTAATTCGTGAAAAAGTGATTGTATACTCAGTGGTCTGTTTACAAAAACTTTGCCCTTTGTTGAAGAAGAAGTCTTTATAATAAAAAGTTGGGAAGAAAGGAAAAAAAATTGGATTGGGCCCGGGCCCGGCCCAAGCCCGGCCCTAAATATTGGGCCTAGGGCCTGGGCTTGGACTGGGCCCATATATCCCAGGTCTTAGGCCCGGCCCGGCCCGTTTTTTATTTGTGAGGCCCGGCCCTGGCCCGATTTCATTGGAGGCCCGGTGGGCCTGGGCCAAGCTGGGCCGGGCTCTGGCCGGCCCATTGACAACTCTACCCGAAGGTACTTGAATATACCACCACTTTTTGCCTTCACTTCTCTCGGAGCAGTTGCAGTAACTGTGAATTCTGGATTTTGCATTTCCATAGGATACTCAACTCTAAGGCTCGCTGCCCAGGACTTCTAGGGGGTCAATTGTATTGTGCTTCAAGTATGCAAGTTCAGAGCTGGTTCCATCTTCCACTTTCTGATGAACATGAAGCTCTTCAGGGTTTGCAAATTGTATAGGGGAAATGCCTTTGGCATATGTGTTTACGTCAATTTTAAAAAAAAATTGACGAAAACCTTGCCACATCATTTTAGAATGTAGCGCTTTGATGTTGCAATTCACATCTTTTTACGTTTCAATTGCAATTCCCTTAAAGCAAAAACACCAATCATCAGCTCAGAATCGGGTTGGATATGCATCATTACGTAAAATCAGAGGTAGACGCAATTTCACAAAAAGCATACCTGATGGTGAGCAATGTAATCGCATTGATCGAAGCAATGGACTATAAGAGCTCAAGAAGTGCCAACAGCTTCGCCACCTCCTAAACCGCGTCCTTAGCTTCGACGCCAAGATCTTCAACCATCATCTTGTATAAAGTTATAATCTACTCCAAGCAATCAATCTACTGTGCAGAACTGGAAACTTGAGCACCATGATTTGGCAGAAATGGCAGTGTTGTGGTGGTGATAGGTTTGACTGATTGTGGCATTCATCAGTGGTGTTGGTGATGTACTGTCGCGGTAGGAGGATGGGTGTTGGTGGGCGTGAAGTTGGGCGGTGCAGGACGGTTGACGGTAACAGGCGAAGGAAGGTTACAATAGGAATGGCTGTTTATGGTGGCGGCGACGTTGGTGGTGGTCTACGATAATTATGGTGGTCTACGGTGGAAGGTTGGGGCATTAATGGTGGTTAGCCTGTTATAGTTGCGGTAGGATGTTAGGGCGTTGATGGGTGACGATGGAAGACGGTGCAAGGTTAGGGCGATGGGTGCTAGGGTTGGGACAGAAAATGGGGAGGAGATGAGAGGAAACAGGAAAGAGAGAGAGAGGGAGC